>VZTO01021127.1:10794-42445 GCA_013400615.1 Syrrhaptes paradoxus
CTTCTCTTCTCTTCTCTTCTCTTCTCTTCTCTTCTCTTCTCTTCTCTTCTCTTCTCTTCTCTTCTCTTCTTTACGTATCTTTACGTGATTCTCCTCCTGATTATATTATTTCCTCTCATTGTAGAGTAGGGCATAGCTGTGCTATAATAACAGCAGATCAAGAAAAAGCAATGGCCATATTTTGGTCCCCTGCTTCTACATTGCTTCAGGGGGAATTGTTTGTCACAATCTTATTTTATGTCTAGACTGCATCCTGCTCTTCAATAGCCAGCCTGTGCAGAGGGGCCATTCCCTCTCCTGCTTTGTTCCTCACTTCATTCTTACCTGGTTCACTTGCACACAGGGAAGAGTCGCAGACCACAGAAATATTTTTATTTTAAGTGTCAGAGACTGCAACACTGTAAGCTGATTTGATGAAATAAAATGGTATTATACTGCTCTATAGCAGTGCACTATGTAGGTGATAGATGTATTAAAAAATCCATATATTTATTTATGGTTTTCCTAAATATTACCCACAGCACAATGTACTTTTCAGTTATCATTTACAATTTAGTGCCATAGATACTTTACAGACTAACATATTACCACTCGGGGAACTGAATATTTACTATTTGTTTAAGCCTGTGGAACTGGTGCCTCACATGTGTCAGACTGCGAGCATACAAGCTGCTTTGCGTCAGGGCAGACGCACAGGTGCCATTGTGGGGGACAGCAAAGGGAAGGAATCCCTCCTGAGACAGTCATGCTTCCACTTTGGCTCTGGATTTGCTCCCATATTCTATCAGGCTAGATGAAAAGCAGAAATACATGCCTGGGTAGTTGGTGTCAGGTATGTGCCAATTCCTTACCCATTGTCTTGGTCAGTAGGAGGGGGAAACAGTAACTACTGGCCCCAGCACCCCACCCTGTGGTATATGGAGGTGATACCAAACTATGAGTGTTTACTGAGGATGTGTGTGGTCTGGGCTACAATCCAGGACAGACCAAGTACTAGTGTTCAAGAAGGCCCTTACTGCAGTCTGTTGCACACAATTTTGGTTATTCAGGAATAAGGTGGCAATATTGTTGTAAATAATATTTTTAAGAAATGTCAAAGAAGTGGGAGTTCAATGATTTAATCACTTTTTGTAATTTTCAGTGCATTTTAATGGTAACACCAATAAATTTTTTTGTTTTGCTTTATTTATATATTTTTTCCAAAGAGAAATACAATCTCAGCATTTCCAGATTGAAACAAAGGTAAATTGTGGTAATGACTCACTGAAGTATGACCCCCTAGATACAATGAAATTCATGCAACCATGAATGCAACACTTTTTGGAAAGACCAAGGAAAATCCCTTTCAACAAGGAAATTACTTCATATGGATTTGACACTGACTTCACAGTTTTATGTCCCTCCCCCAATAGTTTTCCCCTTCTTCATCTCTTTTAACAGGGCTACAAGGGAAGGGTAGCTCATTGTTAAATGATCTGAGAAAACAAGCAGAAAAGAGAAAAGGGCAAGATAATTTCACTTGTATAGATGAGCAGACAGAAAAACAATAACAAGGCAATAAATTGAGCAAACAGAGGCTGTGGCAGTAACACAAATTATTATGTACCCACCACTCTCAAAATCTGTGATGCAAATAAATTTGTAGTGGAGATATTAATCAAGAGATTATTCTCATCAAATAGGTTTGGTTGTAGAAAGACTTTTATCCGTGCCTATCAAACACTAAAATACTAAACAAAAACAGTATTCCTATTCCTCTATGCAAGATTTGCATATGTGAGCAAAGCCCTTTTTCTCCATTCAATTACAGTTTTAGACTAAATCTGCTGCTCTGAATTACCATGCTTCCATGGCATTCACATTATTTTGTTTATGTACATCACTTGAAGTTTGGGGTCTTCATACACAGTTCAGTGATGGTGAAGACATCAAAATAAAGTTTGGAAGTGAAGCCCTATCTCTGTCCAAGATATGAACACAGCCTGAGAAATGCAAACTTTCCTGAATCATATGAAGATATCACGAGTAACCAGCCAGCAGTACAAACAAACACATAAACATTGAATATTTTTTTTTGTTAAGAGAAAATCCTGCCAATTCAGAAGCTAAAGGTTAAACCAGAATGGAAAACAGACTGAAGGGCCTCTTGGAATGCCTTCCTGTGAAACAGGCTGCCCAGGGAAGTGGTGGAGTCAGCATCCCTGGAGGTGTTCAAGAAATGTGTAGATGTGGTGCTTAGGGACACGGTTTAGTGAGTTAGGTGGTGTGGGTTGATGGTTGGACTTGATGATCCTTGAGGTCTTTTCCAACGTTAATGATTCTATGATTCTGTGGTTATGCTGTATTCTTATTTGTAAAGCTGTGTTTACAGAAAGGCATTCCAAGAAGCCATTTAGTCTGTTTTCCATTCTGGTTTAGTCTTTAGCTTCTGAATTGGCAGAATTTTCTCTTAACAAAAAAAATATTCAATGTGTTTGAGTACGTCTTAAATCTGGTTTGTTCAGAAGATGTTTAATACACTGATGTGGTCAAATTTAGTAGCAGCTCACCACCTAATTCCTTTAGTGCCACCTGAATTCAGTGTCAATTTTGCCATTATTTTCAATGGAGTCCAGAATTTATTGCAAGATAACTCAATAGAGAAGTTAATCATAAGAACACTACCTTGAAAGTTAAGAAATTTTAAGCTCTTTTCTAATTACAATTCTTTGTTAGCAGCCGTAAAATTCCACACATATTTATTTACTGCACTTCCTATTAAATGCTTGGGAATTATGTCTTTTTTTAGTAGCACATATATACATTTCAAAGAAAGCTACTAATTTATATTTAGTACCTAGACATTGTTATTCTAGGTACACTTTCTAAGCCTTGAAAGTATTATATATCTCAAAAGAAGTTAAGCATGAGTAGCCTCATTTCACTAGGAAAAGAAAGAATGGAAAGGGGATTTTGCAGGCTGAGCAGACGAGCAGGAATATGTGTCCTTTAGATCCAGTTCTGCGATAAAAGCAGGGCTGCAAACCACAGGAGAAGCAGTTTGCACATTGATAACACACATTACAAAATACAAAGAAGGCAGCTGGCAAATATAAGCTTGTTAAAGATGGTCAGTAAAGGTGTGGTAATAATAGCGGTTGCTAACTGATGAAAATAGCTCCCTAGCGCATAATACCATAAGCATTTCTCAGTCAAGAAAACTAACCTTGTCATTGTGACAGCAAAGCTCAAATGACTGTGGATCCCCCCAAAATTGACACATCATAGTTGTTTGATCACATAGAAATGTGAAGGCAGCCCATTTCTAAAATGGACTGTCAAGAAAGCATTTGCTCTAAAGTGGTTAAGATACGCTTGGTGACTCTTAAATTCTTTGAGATATCTTATTCTTCACAATGAAATATGCTTCCATCATTTCAGTGAGACTGAGAATCAATAGGAACATGCATCAAGTTATATATCCAGGAAGTGATTGTGGTAATCTGTTTAATTCCAATTTAAGAAGACATTATAAGGAGATGCATTTCACAACAAATGGTTTGGCAGCTATTAACACTTCTCAGTAAACAAGCTGTATGAATGGAAATGGCCTTATGGGTATTGAAAGGAGGATGCTCATATAACCTTTTAAATAAATGGAGCAAAGTTTTCATCCAACACCTGGGTGTCAGAACTTATATTGTTTAATATTTGACTCAGCTTCTAGCCCATTAGTGGGGCTGTCGTGGTTTAACCCCAGCCAGCAATCAGTACCATATAGCTGCTCGCTCACTGCCCCCTGATGGGATGTGGGAGAGAATTGGAAGAGTAAAAGTGAGAAAACTTGTGGGTTGAGGTAAAGACTTTAATAGGTAGAGCAAAAACCATGTGCATGAGCAAAGCAAAACAACGAATTCATTCACTGCTTCCCATGGGCAGACAGGTGTTCAGCCATCCCCAGGAAAGCAGGGCTCCAACACGTGAAGACAAATACCATCACTGAGAACTTCCTCTCACTTTCTTCTTCTTCCCTCAGCTTTATATGCTGAGGATGATGTCATATGGTATGGGATATTACTTTGGTCAGTTGGGGTCAGCTGTCCCATCTGTGTCCCCTCCCAGCTTCTTGTGCTCCCCCAGCCTGCTCACTGGTGGGTTGGTGTGAGAAGCAGAAAAGGCCTTGACTCTGTGTGAGCACAGCTCAGCAGTAACTAAAACATCCCTCTGTTATCAACACTGTTTCCAGTACAAATCCAAAACATACCTCCATACTACCTACTATGAAGAAAAATAACTCTCTCCTGGCCCAAACCAGCACATTCTCCATCCCTTATTCCATACCATTTATGTTATGCTTAGGTCCCACTCTGTCCAGTACATTCTCATTGATCACCAGCCGCTTCCCTATTCTTGGTATAATACACAGACATCATCCCCCTAGTCTATGGACCACCCTTGTAAAATGTCTGTAAAATGTCCGCAAATGTCCACAAAATGTCTGCTGAGCTCATTTGGTCCATGACTTTGGGCTCCATCTCTTCTGGTGATCACTCAGGACAGAAGAGGTGGTATGTTGTGTGGAGTTGCTGGGCACCAAAGCCAGCTCAGGTCAGGTCACTGCTGCACTTGCATTGCTTCTTGTCAGGCTTGTCCTCCATTGATTCAGGTAGTTCCTGCTGTAGTAATTCCTGTAACATGAAACTCAAATAATAGGGTGCAACAATTTGAAGGTATTTCCGCTGCAATCTGCACCCATGGTCCCTTTTGGCCAGGTTATAGGGTTTAACATTGCAGTGAACTCCTCCCCCTGATACTAGCCTGGCTACCAACAAGGGGTTTCTGCTATAGAAATTCCCATAACATGCAACTCAGATCCTGGGTTACAACAATTAAAAGGTATTTTCATTGCAATCTCTATCCCTGGCCCCTTTGGACCAGACCANTGGAGTTGCTGGGCACCAAAGCCAGCTCAGGTCAGGTCACTGCTGCACTTGCATTGCTTCTTGTCAGGCTTGTCCTCCATTGATTCAGGTAGTTCCTGCTGTAGTAATTCCTGTAACATGAAACTCAAATAATAGGGTGCAACAATTTGAAGGTATTTCCGCTGCAATCTGCACCCATGGTCCCTTTTGGCCAGGTTATAGGGTTTAACATTGCAGTGAACTCCTCCCCCTGATACTAGCCTGGCTACCAACAAGGGGTTTCTGCTATAGAAATTCCCATAACATGCAACTCAGATCCTGGGTTACAACAATTAAAAGGTATTTTCATTGCAATCTCTATCCCTGGCCCCTTTGGACCAGACCATAGGATTTAACATTGCAATGAACTCCTCCCCTCACCCCTGCTCTGGCTTGGACTTACCTACAGACTGCAGTCCCTTAGGGGACTGTATTCAACTGTTGGTGTACAAGATGCCCACTCACACAGTATGGCATTGCTTCCTCTCCATTGCCATGCTGAACCTACCCAGCTAATACGACCCATCTCCTCTGGGAAACGGGCATGTTTAAGAAGGAGGTAATGAGCAATATTGTAATGTAGATTTTAGAGTAGTGGAGAGAAGAAAGAATCAGAAATGCAGTTGAAAGGTTCTTTTATTTTAAAAAATCACCACTGATTCTTGAGCTTTTAAATATATTCTCTCTTTTCTAAAGGTGTTTTATTCTGGAAAGCTGAACACACTGCCATTAGCAATATGTTCAGTCAAAAGCATCTGGGGAAATGTATTTGTTGTATTGAAAAAACATAAATATTCCCACATTTGCTTTGTGGGATAACACATAGCAGCTGGATTGTAAAACCTCATGCTTTGCAGAACACAGTCCATCAGAACAGACATGCGTTTTGGTTCATCTGAGAGAGAGATGACTATAAATCACCAGGTGGTAATAGGAATTGTCTGGGAAAGCTCTGCACAGCAGCAGAGGGATGGAGGCGCAGAGGAGAGCTCAGTGGGAGAGCAGCTTCCCTGCACGCCTGTCTCTCCACCGTGACACTGTCCCTCCTTCCCTGTGCCCCTATGGCCATACGCACCCTATTTTATTTTTCTGACCACGCAGGACAGCTTCCCCCTGCCCTTGGCACAGCTCCCACCTCCCCAGTCAGAGGTGCCTTTGCCTCAAGCAGAAGAGCTCCCCATCCCTTTCCTACCACCTGCTTCCTGAGTAGGCTGCGGAGTTACTTTATTTGCTGACACCCCATTAGAGAGCTGCCTGCCTGTTAATAGGTGTGATCTTGTCAGCAGAGGACCCCTGAAAATCCTTGCCCCTTTTCTGTCAGGGATATGTGATGCTCAACATAGGTGAGAATGAGTTGGAGGTGGTGAGAAGCGTAAATGGTTATTGTGTGACACTGGATCTGATTGTATAGCTGCTTTATATTAATGGAGGTGGGAAGCTGCTAAGAGATCTGTGATTAGCTCCCAGCCAGTACCTTCCAAACTCTACTGGGTTAATTCAGCTGCTTTGACAATTCCCAAAATTTCTGGAAAATTAAGGGCTTTTTGTAACCACCTGGTGATTACATAGAAAGGCAAAGTTGATTTAGGATTTTTTTTTTTTTTTTAGGTATCACTCTTGTCTATCTAATCAGTCAACAGCATCTAGTTTTTCAAAATGTTTCACTTGTTGATGTTTCTTGCAAAAGTTGGTTTCTGAACCTTGTTATACAGTCTATTTTGTCTCATATTCATGACAAAGAGAAATATTTAGGCTGAAAAATCCTGATGTTACAGGTGTTTTTCAAGATAGAGCACTGGGTGTTAGATGTTTTTAGAAATGACAGTTTCCTGCAGTAAACAGTACTAAGTAATAAGAATCATTTGATGTTTGCTTGTAGGTACTGAAATTTAATTAAAACAGAGGAGGGGTAAAGGGATTGTACTGATGTGATTACTTTTGTGTATGTCCCTTTTATTTAAGAATATTTCCGTGTTTCAGGTGTGCTCTTTGGGAGTTATATTGTGCTTGTGAAGTAGTAGATTTCCATACAATCTCTGAGATAATTCCATCAGATTTGCCACAAATACTTGTAGATAAGGACCTGTATGGTGCAGCAGTGATGTACTAGAGGCACTGGAAGCAAGCAGATGCAACTGGAGATACTATCACAGATCCTTTCATCCTGCTGCTGGCTTGCATTTTGGACCCCAAATAAAGTTTCTGTGAGTCTGACAGACTGGAGGGGCTTTTGTATGCTACATTATTTGGAAGTGATGTTGCAGGATGATGTCTGCAGAGGTCAGCTATGCATCTACACTGCTGAGCCTGAGGAACACAAGGTACTGCTGCATCTGGCTGTATGTCAAACTCCTCAAGGAGTAGAAAAATAAAGTAGCAGTTTAAAAGCACTGTGATTCCAGACCTTTTGTGTGAGAAGAGCCACCTGAGACTAGTAAAGATGACAGCCAAGTGTATGATATCTGCCAGAGTGTGAAAAACCCAGAATTAGTGAAGGCAATTACTCACCGAGCAGCACCCGCAGCTCAGGGAAGGGAGGCTGCTCCTGCAGTATCACACAGTGATAACCTCCAGGAGAGCTGGCGGGCAAACAAAACACTTGTCATTTCTTCTTGGCATTTGGTGGAAACAGGGCTTCCTTCCTCTGGGTGGGTGCAAGGGGGCACGGATGGGAATTTCAAACTTTAATTCTCTTACCAGAGATCAGAGATACCCTGACACAGCTTCTGTTCATTGGCTCATTCAGGGAGAGCAAAGAGAAGAGGTGTATAATTTTTACTCCTTCCTCAGGCCTTTTATTTAGAAAAAGCACAGTGAGAAATAGGACCAGGTTTTTAAGCCCTTTATCCCATCTGGTACTGGGATAACAAGGTCATACAGACACACTGTACTGTATCTTTCTTGTGTGAAAACAGAGAACAGGAAAAATCAAGATTGTGATATATAAAGATTGTAGGGTTTTTCTCATAGGCATCTCTTGTTGCAATTTTATTGCGGTCATTTTTAAATGGAAAGCATGCAATGAATTGGTGGCCCCTTTTTGTAAAATATTATGAAGCTTAGAATATGGTTAGGTTTACAGATAGAGCACACAACCTAGTTAGTGAAGTGAAATGAGTCTATACTAGATTACAGCATCCTTCTATTAATCTGCATTGTAGAGGACAGAAATCTATACTTGTCCGGACAGAAATAACAGAGGTACAACCAGACTGGTGACTTCAGTGGGTTACCACAAAAGGTCATCAGCACAATCATTCTATTTATTCAATATTACTCACTGGGCAAGGGCCATGGCAGCACCAGCACTGTAAAAACACAACAAGCCTGTCCACACCTGAAACTTTACAATCCAGGGAGGATGCAGTCTCCCTCAGACCTGTGTTTCCTTCACTAGTCCTCATTGTGTTAAATGTGCTTCCAAGTAACAAACTGATGTCTTACGGAGCTGCAGCCCAGTTATTCCCAACAGTCCATGCCGGTTGCTGCAGTTGGGTCCAGCAACCAAGGGATATGGACCTGCTTAGGTCTCCACTTCTGGAAGTGGGTGTCTGCTGCAGTGGCTGCAAGAGGAACGAACACTGTTTCCATGGGACGTTTCTGTCTAGCACACAGAGTGAAATCTTTGGTGGCAAGGTCATTATTACGTGCACAAACAGGGCACAGAAAATAGATCAGCTTCCTTACAGGTCTGATCAGCAGCTGTCAATACTGCTAACATTTCTGCGGTTGTTAATCGGTGCCCAGACCTCTTTGCTGTGCATGAGCCCCTCAAGTGAGATCTCTAGTTTTGCTCACCACAGACCCATATTTTCACTGCCTCTATGAATAACAGTTTTGGATCTCACCAAGTATATTTTATATCTACAGGTGAAAAGGCAACAAGGACAGAACAACACTACTTACTTTGTCCTTTGCCTTCAAACCTCATCACAGAAAACAACAATTTACAGAAAAATAAGCCAGTAAAAGGCAATGAATAATCCAGGAAAATTATCTGGCTTTTAATTCACAATTCAAACCAAACCTATTCAGAAGTTATTAACATACTGCAAACATTGGGTGGCTGCTACAAGGAAGTTGATGCTCTCAGTGTGACCACAGAACAAATCTATATCGAGAACTAGCTATTGATTATGGAGACTTGCTTCCAGTTCAGGTTAGACTCTCATTCATTCTAATAATCAAAGATTTTGTACACATCTCGGAAGATTTTTACAGGCATGGACACCACATTCAGAAAGGAGTGGATTTACTGTTAGCTATTCTACTGCTATTGCTTATTGGCATATCCCACCTCATTGGTAAACATGGGGCAGCTTTACCTCACTGTCACTTTGGGATAAACTGCCTCTCAATTATCTTGTGGTGAATACAATCAGTTCCCACAGTGGAGGTGACATGTTACAAATCAATATTTTACTTTATGCAGTGGTACCTTATTCTTGTGCTCATAACCAAAATGATGTACCTGTCATCTGTTGTGTGTGGTTCTCCTTTTCCCTTGCAAGTGACTTCAGCTTCAGCAGACACACCATTACTTTAAGGACATATTCTAAGGATAACCTTCATGATACTGGGCTCTGATTTTTGTTTGTTTAGATAGTGCATCACCCTCTTGAGACAATTTACACAGCCATAGAAGGGAGGGACTGGACCTGTTCTTTCTGTAGCAGAGCCAGCACCAGAGCAGCACTGGTGCTGCTACTCATGCTAGGATTGTTATGTGAACAAATACTGATGTCCCATTTCTGATACTTCCAGTTAGAGACTTCCACAAGTTCAAAACTCATAGAAATGCCGAAAGAAAAGAATAAATGGAGGGTCAGAGCTGGGTGCATCAACAAACAGATGGATGCTGAGTGGGCAGGAGACCTGGCTATAGTCATGCTCAGAGTCTTGTGGTCATCTGAAGTAGCAGATAGTGGAGGTTTTCTAGATCCCCAGAATTTAATACTTTCAGATGAATGATGATACAACTCCTGTATGTCTTGAATATACCTTTTTTTTTTCATGGAATATACATCATATTTCCTTGAGTATACAAATGTGAATATACATTTTTACACAGAAAATATTTTGCACTTGAGTCACATTGGTAACATGAGTTTCTTAAGACTCTCTTAGAATACAGTGGGAATTTAGATCCAGCCATTAGTCAGGCAGAAAAGATCAGAGATGGGAAGTGAAAAGTCTTAGCTGTAACCCCCTCATCACTAAATGATGAACATGTAGCACTATTATTTCAGATTTTAAAATTTAAAAAAAAGTTTGGGAAGTGAAAAAGGGAAGATCGTCAGAACAGTATGAAGTTAGGTGTGTTGCCTATCCTGTTTATTTTGTGAGAAAACATGAATACCTTATATCAAGGTATAAACAATAGCCTCCTGTAATAAAAAAAAAAGATAGTAACTAAACATTTAAGAAGAAAACAAGAATTTTGATATAAAACGATATAAAGCATACTTACACATGGTATGTGGGTAAGTGCAGTTGTGGAGGCAATCTGAACTTTAATAACTAAAAATAGTGTTAGCTCATGAAAAACAATGAACAATGAAGTAAAAAGTCCAAAAGAGCTTAAAATGTATGCTTCTTATTCTTTACGTTATCTGTTCTTCTGAGGCAAGCTAGGAAATGACAGATGTGTCTTAGAGAAGAAAAGTAAACAGAAATAGAGGAACAGGAGTGTTAAATAGTGAAGCCCTTAGGAGTGATAGAGCTTCACAGAAAGGAGACTGGGAAGCAGTTGCAAGTACTCTAGGGGAAGGAGAGATGCTGAACTTGGAAACAGGAAGCTAATCCACCCAGAGACAAATTAAGCTGACACACATATATGCAATGGGAAGGAAAAACCTCTGGTGCAGTAATGCTAAAAGCAAAGAGGAGGTACAGACAAGTATTTGAAATGTAATGTAGGTTAAAAAGAAAAGGCTGGTAGAACATGCAGCTGGATGGAGGGGAAAAGGGGGATGTGCAGGTGTATACCAGGTGCTGGGAAGCAGCAGGTCTCTTCTCACGTGACTGTTGGCTCTAGGCCTTGTTGGTTACACATGGTTAAAATTACTTCAGAGGTAAGAGGGACTAATTTATACAAAAAGTTAAAAAAAAAGAAAAAAATGTTACCTTGACTGAAGAAAGGACACGTAAGAGGTACTAAATAGCAAGTGATTGACAGGTAAAAACATCAAGGGAAGTAATTGATTATTGTTTTATATTAACCAATCAAAGAATTTTATAGTGACAAGCAGAACGAATATTCTCATTATGTCATGTGTTCAAAGGGAGAAGACTGAACCAATCGTTGTGTGAAACATGGAAAAGAAGAGTGAGAAAACAAAGTAATAATAAAGGACCAATATTGAAAAAACCCCATTGTCTAAAGCCGTGCTTAAATAAGAAGCTCTATGTGAAAGGTGTTGAACATTCAGGCTTTAAAGGATAAAGCTCTCACCAGTGGCCTAGAGCTCTTTGGCCAGATACTCATTGAATCACAATAAGTTTTTGTGGGAACCCATCAGGGATGGCAGTAAGGAACCAAGTTCACCCTCCGTTGGTAAAAGACTGGGCTGCAGGGGAGGTGAGGCAGTTGGGGCAGTTCCTGCCTTGTGTTCCTCCTCAGCCAGGCCTTAACTTCATATATTCATAGTGCAGAGCTGTCACCCCTCTTCTGACATGCAATTTCAAAAATACCCCCTCAGCCTCAGCAGCTGGCTGTAACCAGCACCTCATCTTGCAGAGCTGGAGAACCTGTGCTTGTGGATGGGGCTGTGATATTTGATGGGGGGCCATGCTCTCACAGGTCCACTTCCCAGCTGCTGTGCACTGGTATGGTCCCTGCAGCATCTCCTGATTTGATAAGCCAAANCCCCTGAAAGGCCCTATACACCCCTTGGGACTAGTGATAGCTGGAGCAGAGCTGAGGGAGGGAGCAAGACCCTGGGGGAGCCCCCGCTGCCTCTCCAGCGAAGCCGAGCCGTCAGAAGGATAGTGTCTGCCTGTCCTCTGCTTTCGAGGCTATCTGCAGGAGAAAAAGAAGTAGGAGGGTTCCACCTGCTGGACAAACAAAACCAATTGCTTCTGAAAAAGGGATGGGGAAGGTTTCCACCTGCCGTTCTGTGTTTTAACCTGTGCGGGGCAGAGAGACACTGGCAGCGCAGGTCTGTGCTTTGCTATCCATTTCCAACAGCAACCACAGCTGCCTGCGAAGGGGGTTTGATTACTGTAACGTCTTCTCTTGCAATGATTTTCTCTTGAGACGAATAGATTAGTATCAGAGGTTTCCAGATTTCCTAATTAGCTACAGACCTAAAAGCATCAGCTCAGATCTACTTACATGCAAAACCCACTGTCCTGTCTATTGCTGAAATAAGTAATGCAGCTCTTAAGGAGTCCTCTCCCTTGTGACTAATAGTTGCTGAGACTTGAAGGTTACAATGTTCATTACCTAATGGGAGGATTTTTTTTTTCCAGTGAGTCAGAGCTAACCTGATGCCCCAGCATGGGAAACTGAGACACAGTGTCACAGAAAACAGAAATTTGTCACTTTCAGAAGCTGAAATTTGAAACACAGATAATAAATCACTGCCTGTCTTCTTTCAATTATTGTCCAAAATGCCACCACAGCTGGTAGAACTTCTTGCAGATCCCACCTGATCTCACTCATGACCTTGTCTGTTGACACAGTTTGTAAATCCAAAGAACATAATTTTGCCTCTTTGTGATTTTATCTCAAGTCGTGTCCTTTGTCTTTAGACATCCTGGGGCAGGTGCTGCCTCATATTGGGGATTTGAGCTGTTCCAAGCCCTACTACAACACTAACAAAACCAGTTGAAGGAATTTGCCACCATGCTGGGATTCTCCTGGAAGAAAGAGGAGCTAAGTGTGTGTGTGTATATATATACACACACGTATACATACTTACATATTATCTGCAAAAAATATATGTAACATATAATATTGCAGTTAGTAACATCATTTTCACTGATTTTTCACTCAGTTTCTTGCATCCTCTGGGATACTGAATTGGTTGTAAGGTAGGTCTTTGAAAATGGTGTGCAGACTGCTAGAAAGTCATTGATTTCCTTTTTCGTTCCAAAATGTACATTCTCACAGCAGGTGCTACTGCAGAGCAAACCAGTAATACCAGTTAGTGAGCATGTTTCTAACAAACCTTGTACATGTCAGGAATACACAGAGCAGAGAGCAACATTAAAAAAAAAAAAATCACTAATGCTGGCAGATGAGTCTTCTGCTTCTGTAATGCCATAACATTACCAGAAGAAAAAAGCAACAGAGATCTGTGGAATGCAAATCTGCAGAAGTCAAGGATGCCTGCAGTTATAGTATGTAAACAGTATCTAGTTTTGTGGTGGAACTGATTAGAAGCACCACTCGTCCTTGAAAGAGCCAGCTAACATATTTTAAAATCAATCTGTAGCTGAATAAATGTATAGATGAAAAGGCTCATCAAATCTCCAGGCTTAAATGGATTCTTATTACAGGTTAACCATGATGTAGAGGTTGCATTAGTCTTCCCTTAGCACCCTCTTGGGACTCACTTTCTCACCTGCTATATATTAATCACACATTTGATCAGGGAGAGAGGTACCACCTTGTAGAATTGGTTAAGTGTTCCCTCTTGATATCAAATTTATTGTCTTAGAAAAACACTGCATTTCTGTAGGATGTAAAGATAAAGCCAAAGGCCCTCTGTGTAGGACTGTTGAAAGGTGACTGACAGGTATGCTCATTAGAGTGAACAATTTGCAGGTCAGTGCATGAAGGAAGGACCAGCCCAAAATAGAGATCTGGACCTCACAGGAACTGGTGAATTTGCAAGCTGTGTTCTTACTTTCCTGCTCCAGGAAGAGCACTCATCAAATTCAGTAAGTCAGATTCTGCCTTTGGCTTTGTATTGAGAAAAGAATATGGCCCTGGAAATTATAATGAGTGTCTTTAGGTATAATGAGTGTCTTTTTAGGTAGTGGTGGGAGAAAGGCAATTACGTGTACTGTTTACATGAGTTTTATTGGTGGAGGATGGATAATATCTCATGTGCTGTACTTGCTAGTCAGATATGAAGCTTTAAATTAATTTTAAAGTAACACTGTCTTTAAATCAGTAGTATTGCAGTAGTCTGTTTTAGGGTGCTGCATGGCCGTATACACATATTGTCTGCATTTTAAAGGGAAGGCATATGACTCACCTAATGTGAATTACTATTTTTGACATGCTGTTGCACCAGAGGATGGTGTCAGGAGGATGTAAATAATTGCATTGGCTGCTGGCCACTGTACTGCTACTTTCTATAAAACAAAATTAATTGAGATGCGGTTGACAGAGAGGCTTGAATCCAAGATACTCTTTAAAGTGGAACAACCATATCCAATTTACTAGTCCAATTTAATATAGGACTGACAACAGCTGCCTAGATGCTGTAATCAGAATTTATTAATTCATTCACCTTGCTTACTTGTTTTTAAAGAGAACTAACTGTGGAGTGTTTTTGTGATTTGGTTTGGTTTTTTTTCGAACACTTGCAATCACTAAGAAGGGCTTAGTCACTCCTTTGAACTGAAAGAAAATAGTATGAGAAGAACTATAAGGAAAAACTACGTACAAAAAGTTTATGTGCTATGCAGGTCCTGTTTCTTTGGAGGAAGAGTATGGCACTCTGTGAAATGAGGAATATAAAAAAAAAAAATGAAAACCAGCTGTGGCTTGCGGATTAATTCCTGAAGACGCAGCAAACCGGGGCAGGAGATGGCAGCGATTGCCTGCCTGCCTGTCCTGCCCGCCCCGGGCGCTGCCGGCGCCGCCGCTTCGCCAGAGGGCGGCAGAGGAGCGGCGCCGAGGGTCGCTGCCCGCCCGCTCCGCGGCTGGTGCTTGGCGAGGCAAAAGTTTGATTTCGTTTGGTTTTAGCCCCTGGAAAGGTTTTCTTCTGCGGAAAGGCTTCTTGTTAACCGGCCTTCTACATCGTCCCCCATCCCTTTTTCAAGGGCCCAGGGCCGGTTAAAGACACCCAGCGATGGCTCTCGCAGAAATGTTTGGGAGCCAAAATATACAAAATGCAGTGCTGCTATGTATAGTATATGAGTTCTTGTGGTATGCTGGCAGTGTGCCAGATGCTGGGATAATTTCTCCCTTATTTCTGCTAGGGAATGGGTGACTGGGCATTTGTACCGTGTTTGTGGAAGGAGAGAGTTTGTCTTTGGGCCGGGCATGGAGCTAGCATCTGCAGTTCACCTTTCCTTGTGTTTTGCTGATGCCATCAATCTCCACCACCCTTTATAAGAGCAAAAGGCAATCTGAGAGCAGTGGAGTAGCTACCTTAAATCAAAATAAACCCACAATGACAGATGAAGCTCACAGCACAAACCCCACTTGTTCCAGTCACAGGGTAACAATTGTTTCTTTAGGCTTCCCTACCCAAAGGGTCCAGGCAAAGAAGGGCACATGCAATTATGGAAGGGGTTCCTAGTTTCTGAATAATGCCCCTGTTCTGGGAGTGAAAGGGTGGAGGAATCCAGCACAAATGGCCGCGAGAAATGTTGATATGGAAAATCTGTTCCACCATCCCTGGATGTGGAGGCAATACTCTGATGGGGAGTGCTAAGGACACCCCTGGGTAGGTCAGGGAGAAGGAGCAATAGTCCTGGGATGGTGCCTGTGGAGAAGGGGTTGGGAGAAGGGGAAGTAGGAGAGAAGAGGAAGGAAAAGTGCTCTTTGGGGAAGGGAGAAAATGAGGCAATAGAACTGATCTACTAGGGAAATGAGCAATCAAGTGTGTCATTGCATCCAGGAGCAGTGAGAGATTTCTTTTTTCTTTTTCTTTTTCTTTTTTTTTTTTTTTTTCTTTTTTTTTTTTTTTTTTTTTTTAAATTACAGACCAATCAGTATTTCATTCCATTTTGAAATGGAAAGCCATTCCTTATTCATTAAAAATGTACGTTCCATAAAATATGGATCAGCAGCAGGCCCCTCTGGTGAACAGTGAGTTACAGTCCTCCCAATTTGAACTAAATTATTTGTGTTGGTTTTACGATCTGGAATGCAAAGTCCTGTGCTCCAGTGCTTCTTTCCAATGATTTTTAGCAGTTTTATTATAATACTTACAGCTTTTTAATGTTTGGACAGAGTAATACATTCAGGCAGTTATGAAAGGAAAAGGGAAAGGAGACCAGAAAAGCACTGCTTATAATGGAAAATAATAATAAAAAAGTTGTAAAGCCCTCCTGTGTAGGGGAAGGGGGAGAAGGAAGCAGGAATGAGTAATGGAACCTCAAAGTATAGTCTCTTCAAATTTTTAAGTGCTTCATACTGAATAATTTACTTGAATCTGAACCTACAGTTATAATCACAGGTTAGCTCGGAAAATTGAAGCACCTTGTTGCCTTGCACAGATGTTGGCAATTTTGCCTAAGGATCTTCCTTTCAAACCCAGTCTCAGTTCAGCACAGACTTGTACTGAAACTGAACTGATCTTACATGACATTCATCATTACTTATAGCCATGAAAGAACATCAGAACATGAAGAAATTGTATGTTTTGTCACTACACCACAGAGTCAAGCCCAATCTTACCTTGATCTCAGATTTGAACTTACAATGCTTTTCCTATAAGTTTGCTCAAAACCAAAACTAATAATAAGTTCAGGCTGTCCTGAACTGAAAGCAACTATAACCTCTGAATCTTAAATTAGAACCAGGATGCAAAATGTACATTTTATTTTTCTTTCTAAATAGTTATGTTCTACAGAAGTGTGCAAAATCTCTTCTTCATAATTGTAGGGGTTCTGGGAAAGAAATCTCCCTTTTATTATCTACCTAAAATGTGGTGTTGTTTCTTTTATTTTTCCTGCAAGAATTTAAAACATTTTGGAAAGAATTCCTTCTCTTCTGATTAATGAAGGCATAAGCTTGAAATCCATCTGAAGATTAAGGGCACTGTCTTCTCTATGGAATCACACTAAATTGAATGTTATTTATAATTTATAGGAATGCTGAGTAGGAGGAGACTCCTGCGATATATAAGCTTTCATCCATTAATTTAATGAATATAATTATTCCCAAATTCTTACACATAATTCTTGCCATGTTGAAAAAGTCGTCTGTACAGATTTTTCAGAGTATTACCACTAAACCTCCTTAAACTTCTCTTAACTTACTTTATTTGAGATGCTCTGAAAATTACCTCATTATTCTGGGTATCACATTACTACACATTTTGCAGGTTCCTACCTTACATAGTCATAAATATTGTAGTGCAAAATATACATTAAACAGAATTATTGACCATCTAGATGTAAATGCATTTACTCCTAAGGCCTGAGGTATGTCCTTCTGAGCACCCCTTCTCTAGCTGAAAATTGATGAAATGGCTTAGAACATTAGAGCTGGTGGTTGGTGTCTGATGCAGCTCCCACTGATGTCAGTGTGGGTGTCTCTATTGATTTCAGGGAGAGCTGGGTATGCTCTTCAAAGTAAATACTGTGTCTCTTACTGAAGGAAGCATCCGCTGGGCACCTGTCAGAGCTATTCCCAAGCAACAACACTGGGCTCAGATCTATTGCCATTTCACCACACTGATTTGACTTTGATGTGTATTTTTTTTTTCTGTCGTGACATGAGGATGTAATACATCCTGAAGAGACAGATTCTCAGCTGGTGGAAGTCAGCATAACGGTGTCATTTCTATTAACCAACCTGTCTCCAAAATTCGGGAAATCTCTGGCAGATCTCTGGAGATATTGAGGACAGCAAAACATCAGTGAGTCTCTTCCCTTTGAATGTCACAGATATCTGAGAAAAAACCTGCTTCATAACACCTGGAAAGGTGATGGAACAGCTTATCCTGGATGTCATCTCTAAGCATGTGGAGGAAAAGAAGTAGTAGGAGTAGTCAGCATGGATTCTTCAAGGGGAAGTCATGATTAACTAATCTGATAGCATTCTGTGATGGAATGACTGGTTGGGTAGATGAGGGGAGAGCAGTTGATGTTGTCTGCTGCAACTTCAGTAAGGCTTTTGACACTATCTCTCATAACATCCTCATGAGTAAGCTCAGGAAGTATGGGTTAGATGAGTGGATGGTGAGGTGGATTGAGAACTGGCTGAATGGCAAAGTTCAGAAGGTTGTGACGAGCAGTGCAGGATCTAGTTGGAGGCCTGTAGATAACATTGTTCTCCAGGGGTCAATATTGGGTCCAATATTGTTCAACTTACTCATCAGTTATCTAGATGAAGGGACAGAGTGCACCCTTAGCAAGTGTCTGATACACCAGAAGGCTGTGCTGCCATTCAGAGAGACCTGGACAGGCTGGAGGGTTGGGCAGAGAGGAACCTCATGAAGTTCAACAAAAGCAAGTACAGAGTCCTGTACCTAGAGAGGAATAACCCCATGCACCAGTACAGGTTGGGAGTTGACCTTCTGGAAAGCAGCTCTGCAGAGAAGGACCTGGGAGTTGTGCTGGACAACAAGTTAACCATGAGCCAGCAATGTGTCCTTTTGGCCAAGAAGGCAAATAGTATCCTGGGCTGCATTAGGAAGAATGTTGCCAGGAGGTCAAGGGAAGTGATCCTTCCTGTCTGTTCAGCTCTGGTGAGGCCACATCTGGAGTATTGTGTCCAATTCTGGGCTCCCTGGTACAAGAGGGACATGGCACTACTGGAGACAGTCCATCAGAGGGCTATAAAGATGATTAGAGGACTGGAGTATTTCTCTTCTGAGGAAAGGCTGAGAGAGTTGGGCCTGTTTAGCCTGGAGAAGAGAAGACTGAGAGGGGATCTCACCAATGTATACAAATGTCTAAAGGGAGGATGCCAAGAGGGTGGGGCCAGACTACTTTCAGTGGTGGCAAAAAAACAGGACAAGAGGCAATGGGCACAAATTGAAATACAGGAAGTTCCATCTGAATATGAGGAAAAACTGCTTTATTGTGAGGGTGACAGAACACTGGAATGGGCTGCCCAGAAAGGTTGTGGAGTCTCCTTCTCTGGACATATTCAAAACCCATCTGGATGTGATCTTGTGCAATGTGCTCTGGATGACCCTGCTTGAGAAGGGGAATTGGACTGGATGATCTCTGAAGGTCCCTTCCAACCTCAACTATTCCGTGATTTTGTGATTCTGTGATTTTGTGATAATCTCATTGTAATTTGTAAGTCCAATCGTTAACACATACTCTTCAACAAACAGTTAAAACTTTGTCTTCTAATATTTGGGCCGTTGCCACTGTGATCATTAGAGACACAATACTCTTAGTAAAAATTTTTGTAAACAGTTTTTATAAACAATGTACTTTCAATAGGCAAATTGCTAGTCCATCAACAAAACTAATTATGGTTTAAACTTTGCTCCATTCACAGGAACCTGTAAGTTCCCTCTTTCAGAATAACATCTTTTTACGTAGTATTCCTAATTTTTACTGTGCAGACTCCTGTTGCTGTCTCTTTGAAATGCCTCCTATTTACACATTTAATCTCCTTTTCAAGGTTTTAACACTTGGCTGTGTATATGTTCACAGCTGTGACAAATTTCACCTCTAAGTTTTAGAGCTTTTTTTCCCCACCACCATTTCACAGAAATCTAAGCAGTTGTCCTTAATTTGAGGGAGTGCAGAAGAAGCAGCTTATGAAATCCAGATATTTCCCTGCATTTCTGCAATCCACAACAGACACATAGGTGATTATAGGTGGGACCTATTCCAAGAGGAGGCACAGAGACAGAGATTTCAGTGGTAGCTCCCTGCCAGTGCACTGAAATTTACCTGGGCTGAACTGTTTTGGTGTTTCTGAAAGTGAGGAAGGGAACTTTCTACCATTTTTCCTACTTTTCCCATGAGGGAAAAAGGGCCACTGCACATCAGCAATATGTGCAATGATCAGCCACTGAATACAGAGTTTGGAAAGGGCAGAACCTGTGAATCCCTTCCTTACGGGGACTGGGAAGGTATGTAATTGGTACGTCACTGTGGCAGAAAATCCTCCTTACTCCTCATAGGCATTTATGAGAGGTAGCAAGACCATTAAGAGTGGCCACAGGCTTTTTGACAACTCTGCCTTATGCTCCCAGGCCCTTTCCTGTCCTGCTAGGCTTGTTATCAGCTTTCTGTGGGAGTTTGCCATTTGAATCAGAGCTTGGCACCAGGTGTCCCTGGGTCTGTTGTGAGGTTTAAGTGTGGGATAACAGTGAAGGACTTGAAAGTTGGGGCACAGGTTGTAAACAGTGGCCACACAGGTTAAACAGCTGTGTGAGGGACAATCACTGGCTATGGGAGAAGAGCAGCCTTGAAAGAAGAAATTTCTCTATATCAAAAGGTATAACAAAGAAGGGAAGCAACAACAAAGCATGGAAACACCCCAGCTGATCAGCTGGGTGCCGTCCCTGCTGCAGCCTGGGGAAATCACGCCTTCCAGTGTCACACAGTGCTTTGCCTGGGATGAAAGCCAAACAATGCATAAAGGCAAACATCTTGCAAAAGCTCCAGGTCCTGAATTCGGAGAGAGGAGTGGGATCGCAGCCTGCTCCCCCTGTACATCACTGAACTCAGCAGGAAGGACATGCTACAGAGCAAACAGGTGGAGATGTTTGTGGGTCTGCCCAAATTACATGTAAATGATTAACGTGAAATAATTACAGATCCAGAGGCAGGTTTAGGATTTTGCTACTAAACACTGCTGCTCAAGCACTTATATGAGATTAAGTGGTAGGTGGATGACAATTTATTCAAAAGGAATTTACTATTTATAATACCTATACAATGCTCCTGTCAAGATTTTAATGGTAGAAGTTGAGTCAGAGATATGAGTAAACAGAAAAAAGTCAAGTTTATGACTGAAAACTGATTGGATAACAAATGGAGGAAAGAACAGCTGTGATCAAAAGATCTAAACAGATCTTTCGAGAGACAACTGAATCCAGTATATGCAACTATTCTATATACGTTGACTATACTTAGCCCCCCCCCCCCTCCAAGTTATAAACAGTTGCTAGAATGAGTGGAAACATCCTATGGAAAAATTAACTGTAGGGCTGGGCACCTGAGGCATGCAAAGCAGATCTAGGCTAAATTGTCTGAAATCCAGATGGTGAAGGGTCAGGTCCCAGTACATTCCTCCCATAGATTTGGCCCAATACTTCACACCTTTCATTGTTTGCTGCTTGTGGAAGGAAATGAGGCTGGGGTGTTTTGGGGAGAGTGATCTGCTGAACACCAAAACAGGGCAGCTGCGCCCTTCAATTCAGAACCTGCCCAGCCTCAGTCTCCTAAGGGAGAGCTAGACTCACTCATCTACATAGAGAGTTATACGCGCAGTTTGTTGGGGGTCCTCAGTTTTTATCTGACTGTCTGGAAAGATGGGAACCCAGAGGAGTTCTGTTCAGTGGTTCAGAATTAAACCAGACTTTGGACTTTCCTCATCTGCCTCCTGGTTTTGATGAATAATTTTACCAAACTTTTGGCTTATCCTAATGCCAACACATACACAGCACTGACATCCTCCAGTAACTGAACATGTCTCATTCACTGTGTTGGCAAAGTAAACCATTTGGACTGTTGATATAAGAAAGATAATAATAATACTTTGCTCCAAGCCTGAAACCTGGAACAGGCATCTGCAAAAGCAGATACCCTGACAATGTGACTACCTTAAGAAGTAAACATGCTTGGAAAAACAAAGCCACACTAGCAAAAAAGTGCATCAGCATCTTTACCAGGAAAGTATGTACTGAAGTCCATAGGAGCAGCAGGAGAGCAGCACCTCTAGAAAAAAAAAAAAAAAAGAAAAATTGCTCCATGTGTTTTGAATTGGAGGCTGGTACATAAAAAAGTGGAATGTGAATCTTCCTAATGCTTAAAGAATAGAGAAAGAGTGGTGCTTGCTAATTATCTTTTAAATTGGTTAATATGTCACCTGATGAGTATGTGCCTCTGTTGGGCCATCTGGGAGTTTAGTAGCTGCATGAGGCATTAGGTTACACTACAAAACATGTAGAAATTAATTATCTGGGGCAATTCTCTTTCAGCCATCAAGTTATTCCCCCTGCTTGGAGACAATGAGTTTACTTTCCCTTGAAACTTACTCTGTATTCACTCCCTAAAATAAGTACCAATTAGATAAAGATAACAGTCAAATAAAACACTTTAATTGGGAAACAGAAATTAGCAGTTAAACACAAAAATGTGTATGTAAATACAGTGATTATCTTCAGAGTTTGATAAATCATCTGTTCTCTCTGCAGAACGTGGGTATTTCTTCTCAAACCATGAGAACACTGCTATAATCTCAGTGCTTAAGGCATATAAATTAAAAAGAAGTCCAAAATAATGAAATTGACGCCTTTTTGTCTATCTATGTGGGAGATGCTCTTTTGCCTTGGTAATACACTCTTTTAAGTATCTTTAGTTAAAAAATGAAAAACATTCTACTTTTTTAATTCCTTCTTCATGTTGGGAGTGAAAAGTAAAAGAATTTTTGCAGAGCAAATTAAAAAGCATGAGAAACATTGACATGACTTTATTGAAAGTCTCTGTTCTGAGTTTCTTGCTTTGAGATTTATGTTGTAACTTATGCATTTCAAATCCTGATGCAATAGTTAAAACAGAGCTTTGTGATCACATTAAGCTGTGAGCTGTGGAATTATTCAAACAGGCAACACCAATAATTTTGTGTCAAAACCTTCAGGACAATGCATGTGTTCTTGCACAATATCCCAGTTCTGGGATCTCTCTCTAATGGAAAAATATTCTATCAGAACATTTTCAAACACCTCCACTCTCCAATCTTACAAGGTCATTCACCGTGAAGCAGCAAGGTCACAGAGTAATTATCCTCTCAACACACCTTGGTTTTATTAGCATGAGCATAGTTATTACTGAGATGCTTTTCTCCATTCTGTGACAGAATTAACATACGTAAATATGACAGTAGGTTACATCTACTTGGACTAAGCTTAATCTGATGCGGGGCCCAATTTTTGAGGTCCTGGAGCACTCATGACATTTTAAATGGCACAGAATTGTCACACCTGAGCAGGTGTTTGCTGTTTGCAGAACTGATGCCATTCACAAAGTCAGTGGGGCTGGATTTTTGTGAAACCCGCATGGGATCAGCAAGGAGCCTCTAGGTTTCCTGATGGGGAAAGAAAGGTTACCTCAAACTGTATTACTCAAAATACAAATTTTGAAAGGGAAATCCAAAGCAGACACTGTGACAAATGATGTAAATTCATCACAGAGTAAGTGTTCTCTTAAACCATGCCTGTGAGCGTAGGGCCAGATGACTATCAAGGCTACCTTAATTGGAATGAATGTTTGATGACCTCATTGTCGCGAAAGGAGTCAGACTTAGTCACACAAGAGAAGCAGCAATATATTTATATAAAACAGTTAGTTCACAAAGTTCAAAGGGTGAACTTTGTGTAATATGACAACTATTTAACAGGATTCAATGGCAAGGTACAATTGATTATTGACTGCATAGAAGACAGGGTCAGACAGTTCTGTCAGGGAGACCCTCCTGTTGAGTCACGAGGTTCAGAAAGGATCCTCTTGCTCTCTAAACTCCTTCTCAGAGAGGAGTCTAGGTGCAGCTAGATCCAATCCTAGTCTCAGACTTGGTCTATGTCTAAAGGATTATATATGTGCAACCAATTCTTTATATCACTTAACTAAGATTTCATAGTTTAGCATGTTATTAGTCACTGAGAATCTGTTGCAGCAAGGAATCTCTCAGCCTTGAGGAGTAACCTTGAGAGGTGTCCCTACTCAAGGGAAGATCCTGGCGTGTAGCCTGTTGCTGTACAGGAGAGCTCAATGGGCCCTGGGCTGTCCACTATTTATGGAGTAAGATATTTACTTATTGTCATATTTGCATACCAGGCATATTTCTGTTAGTGCACGCTCACCTATCACTCAGCTGTTGAGCAAGATGTGCAAGACAGCCCTTGGCTATTGTTTTATCTGTCCCTCCCCAATCTACTTGGAGCCAGATGCAGCCATCATGACCAGATGCATCAACTACAGCCACCACTGCTGGCTGTCGCTTGAACAGGGTTGTGGGAGATAAAGGTCAGGTTTGGGGGAAGCACACTGTCACACTCATATCTATCCTACAGTAAGCGGGAAGACTGTAGACATCTCTCAGGACTCCTATATCCCTTATTTGGGATAGACTTTGGCCTGTTTGAGAATCTCATTGGAAGAGTCCCATGGGTTATGGCCCTGAAGAGAAGTGGGATCCAGGAGAGCTGGTTGACTTTCAAGGATCACCTCCTCAACCTCAAACATGGTCCATCCTGAAAGGAAGGAAATCAAGTAAGGGTGTCAGCAGGCTTGCTAGATGAACAAGGAGGTCTTGATGAAACACAGCTAAAGTGTACAAGAGGTGGAAAGAGGGACAGGAAACCCAGGGAGAATATAGAGACAGTGTCTGAATGGAATGGGGGCTGCCCTTGGTTATACCAGCTCTGAGCTGTCCATGAGCCCTTGCAGCCAAACCCCCAGGAAAGGGGATGCTCCCAGTGTCCTTACACAGGGACAGGATCTGGAAAGCCAGAGCCCACCTGGAGTAGAATCTGGCTGTAAAAGGCAACAAGAAGGGCTCCTACAGGTTTATCATGCATCATGTTAAAGCCAGAGATTATTATTTTAGCATATTTCTAATACAAGGAAATGGTTGGTTATGAAAAAGGAAAGAAGAAACACTTTCTTGCACTTCCTGCTCTCTCTCTTTATTCCTTGTCTTTAATTTTTTAACAGCCAAGGCACACACTTGATTTGGGGAAACCCACATTCATACTTGCTTTCTCTTGTGCAATGAAGACAGTAGACTATAAACTAGTCTTCCTCCTTTCTGTGCAATGTTACCTGACACTAACCAACAGAGACCATCGTGTGGCAGGGACAAAAGGGAAAAGGGCCTTTCCCTCACTTTTGGTGTAAATGTGAGCAGGTGCCAAGGCCTGTTGAACACTACAAAGGGATTGCATGGCCCTTAAAAACCTCTGCAGGTCACTGTAGACTTGGACAGATGGCAAAGTATGTGGCCTTTAACTTTTAATTGAAAATCTGCAGATTACCATGAAATATTCTTCTTCCCTCACTTAGCAATGTGCTTACTTTAAGCCTGTGGTGTCCTTTTTGCATTCATATACAAGCTTTTTTTTCCAAATTCCTTAAACCTATCTGTACTTGCCTATTTAAAAAAAACCCAGCAAAACCCCTGCTGTTTTAAACAAAGGGCAAACATGGCAGCAGGAAGACAGTGTATTAAAAACAGCTGGTGCAGGAGATTATGAACTTGTTGAAAATATTCATAATAGTAAAAGACATTGTGCCTGCACCAACTTCCAGAGAAGCTGCAGTCCTTGGGCTACTTGCTTATAGCATCCCTAGAAAAATATCCATTGGAAACTGCAAAGCACCAAATATGAAATACCTTGAAACATTTTTGCCAGAATACCAGTTGCCTAAGAGGTTAAAAATATTTGGAAAGTTACATACTCTGCGGTGTATGTTCTGTGGTGAGGAAGCACTGCTGGAGTGAATGTGGCTTTATTTTCAACTGGGTAGACTGTTTTCCATAGACTTGCACTATTATCTGGGATCTGCACTCCTGTTTCCAATTATGGCTCTGTACTTTTCTCGTTCCAGGGGGGAAAATGTGTTCCCCACGTCAATGTCACAACCAGAGTTGACTGAAAAGTTCCAAAACCTGGGGTGAACAAAAAAAGATTAATAGATTAAAAAAAGAATCTTCTGGTTTTGAGCCAGCTAGAGAACTGACAGAAAGAAGAGGCAGACAATGTTTTAATAGGCTGTGTTCTTCAGGTTATTCTAGTGTGGACATCAATGACTAAGTAAGGTACAACAGATATCAGTTGTTCACATCCATTAACTTATTGATTCCTTTTGCTTTCCGTAGAAGGTAAAACCCCTGACTGTAGCGGCAGGGTTCCTGCAGCATGTAGCCCCAATCAAGAGGGAGGCCAACAAGATCTTATTGCTAGTACTAATGTGAATGCAAAATTTCTACTGGCAGAATTAATTGGACTATCATCTGATTTATCAATTCCATCTGCTACCTGTTCTGATTTCACATCCTAGCACCAAGAAATCTCGAGCTTTTCTGCAGACAAAAACACCTACAACAAGGAGAAATTCTCCCCAAAGTTGGAGTGCTGGATGAGACTGCAAACACTATTAGCATCCTTGCACAAAGTGTGACCAGCTCACACAGCTGAAAACTCTCTCAGAGTTAAAACCCAAGCAGCAGAATAACTCTGAATCCTAATTGCCATTGCTAGCAAAAGCTCCCTGTGCAACTATGCCAAAATACTTCATCAGCACGATGTGGAAGCACAGGGTGAAGAGGTGCGCATAATTTTCATCATTCTGTAATGGCAGAAGTGCTTACTGTGGCAGAGGATTTTTAAGCTCTTCTCAGCCTGCGGATGTTACAACTCCCACCCCTCGTCAGTGTTCCTAGGCTCAAGAGCAGTCTGCAAGGAAGAACCCTGTCTGCTGGAGATGCTGGGCAGCCAGGAATGCCTCCCTTTCTTGACTGAAAAACCTCATGGAGAGCTGTCTTTAATAGGTCTCAGCTTTTACTTGTTGTCCAGGACCCCTTAGCATCAGGCTTCATGTATGGGCATAGCACGGAGCCAATTAGTGATCTCCTCAGGGCCATGGGCACAGCGTGAGCATTCACACTTATATTTTTAGAGCAGACAGCCAGAGATGATCACAAACTACCGAGCTGGCAGGGTGGACCAGTGTGCACTGAGCTGGCAATAAGACATTTTGATTTTTGTTATCGTATGGTAGGATGTTTACTTGCTGGGGTTGTGTTTAAAGTTTGCTTTCCTCTCCAGTTAAATGCATTTTCTCTCATGTCTGAATTGATTTTTGGTCCCAGAAAGGTGAAGGTGTCTATTAAGCAGAAGAAATGTGCTGGCTGCAGGCTGAGGGGCAGTGTGTTCGGGGGAGCTGCAGGCACAGCATGGCAATTCATTTCTTTGCTGCTCTGTTGTTTTGTCATGAAAACAAAGCCTAATTGAAGATAGTTAGTCTTTAATGAATAAAGATCTCTGTAATTTCCAGCTGTGGCCGTGTAATCAGCGTTCATATGCATGAAAAGGATTTTTTGTGCCCATATTTCATTTTGATGTGCATCTGTGCCCATATTTTGCCCTTCTTCTGATCAGGTTGACAGTTGTCATCTTTGTTAGTTCTGCCTTTCACTTTTATCTTCCCATTTGTGTTAGAAAACAGAAAAAAAACCCTAGAAAGCCCCAAGTAGATTGCATTAACTAATAGTTTATTAGAGTACTCCTCTGACCTTGATAATTTAAATTAATTAAATTCTGTTTGGTTTTGCTTACTATTTTCCAAATCATTTTGTTGCAGTACATCAAATCTTTTCTGTCCTTTTATTTTTGGTCACTCTGTCTCTCCACAACACCACTGTGCCACTGCAACACACTTTTTAATTAGTTTCACCACAGTCATCAGCTTTGTGATTATCTCTGCATCTTGAACACCTGGTCTGACTTTAGAAATGACTTGCCATCTGGTCAAATACTGGGTAATTATAACAATTTAATGGCAGGATAAAATACTGTTGGTTAAGAGACTTGATTGTTCCCTCCATTCCTCCCCCTCATGCAGTTGGGTTGCATTACTTCAAATTAAATTAAAATCCCATCCTCAAGTTATCGCTCTTGGGTGCTTTTTTTTTTCCCCCCCTTCATTCACAATACTCATAAACATCTCCTGGAGTTAGTTTAGTTTTAGACTCTCCAGACATTATGTCTCTAAGAACTGCGTGAATTACTGCTTTAGATTCACTGATATGATACTTATTCTAAAGCTTCCATTGCATATCAATAAATGAAGCAGTAAATGGGTCTTGTCTGGCAAGTAAATGCTGAGACAACTGCAGGGGAGCCATTTGTCAGGAACACACACAAATGGAACCTCACTAATGTGCTACAAAACGTGTTTTTTTTTTTTTTTACTATACAGTTTAATACTACTATATGGATACTCTTGGCAGCTGATATGCTGCACCATGCTATAAATAAGCTGATTCTTGTGAAAAAGTCAGTGGATCAGATAATGAACTTCATGCAGTCTGGTCATTTTTTTTGGCTCATTTTACCACACTTACGTGAACAAGGTTGGGGTTTTTTGCCCATTAGATATTTGCTGAGAAAAGTATTTATGAAGTAACTTCTCAAGATTTTTAGTATACTGCTAGCATCTGTTTTGGACAAGTAAATAGATGTGGTTCATATAACTTCCTTTACATTATACAAACAAAAAATTCTATCTAGATCTTTTCACACTTAAATCCTTTCAGCATTTGTAGTTTGCTACAGAAGTATATTGTTGCAATTATTCTGACTGCATGATGATAATTACAGTAACAAAAGCAAAAATGAAGTATCTTTCTTTTGGGAAATGAATGAGAAGAAGAACCTTTTTGTAACTCTCTTTTCAGGTGCTACTGGCAAGAAAAAAAAAGACCTATTTAATTTTCTAGGGATTCTTTCTTGTATAAATACCAGAGAGTATTAGATTGATTTTTCATCCAGGTCCCTGGGAAACTAAATACTTTTGTCATGCAATACTTCCTCCCAGCAAACACCAAGTTTAGTCTGTAAAAGCACCAAGTCTACAAAACAAAGAAAATATTATTGGGGGTGAAGAATGGAAAGGGACATGGAATGAATCTGGAAAGTCAATGATAATCAACAGTATTGTCCATGTATCAAATAAAAATCCCCTTATTATATCCAACACATATAGGATGTGTCAGAGCAGTCTGAAACTTTATCCTCATCCACTGGACAGGAGACTACAGCACCACTCACTGTGGTCGCGGTCACTGTGTCCAAAGGGAGGGGCTGGAGCCCAGGTTTGGCCTGAACACTGCCCTTCCCAGTGTCTCTGCAGGCTGGGCTGCTTCTCCACCTCTGCAGTTGCATACCCTCCCCTCTGCTACGGTGTGGGGACAGCTCGCAGATGGTCCCCCCAGAGCAAAACAGCTTCTGTTGTGTTGTCCACTCAGAAACTGCTTCAGCTGCTGCTTGCTTGGAAAAACTACCTCTTTGCACTACCTCTTTAATTGTAGAGGAACTCATCTGCAGAGAGTTGTTTGAACCCTGAAAGACAAGCTGCCCCCTTCCTACCCCCATCTTGCTTTGTGGTACCCACCGTAGCCTTTAGCCACAGCAATGACTTCTCAGGCTCTGCATGTTTGCTGCAGGTCCTGGCTGTGTCCCCTCCTCATTTACTTTGTCAGAGAGATATTTTTATCCACATTCTTAAAGCATAATAGTAGTTAGACTGAGATACCACCAGACAGAGAGATCTGTATGAAACCTGGTGTGTGCAACAGCTGGTGAGAGAGCACCAGCCTCTTCATGAGCCGAACACGCTTTTCCCTGCTCATCCAAAGATGACAAACTACCCACTCTCCAGAGCTTTAGGGCTTCTGTTTGTAAAAATAAAAGTTCTTGAAAGCCTCAAAGAACTAGTTGGAAGAAAAAAAAAGTCTTTCTTAGTATAAACGTACATCATCAGTACAACCTTGACTTTTTTTTTTTTGACAATTTTTGCAATAAATTGTATAATCAGCTGAAAGCCGAACCATTCTTATTTAACCAGAATTTTCAGAGAAACAGGGGGTTTAGCAAAAGTCTCTTCATCAGGATCTTGCCACTGCTATGCACTCTAATGAATAAATTTAGGTCTTAACTCTGCAATCAGTTCCACTTGGTCAAGCTCTTACACAGAACTGCACTGGTGTCTCATTACAGAACCGGGGTCATGGCAAGGCAGCTGCACCGTGGCCCCAGGTTCCTCATAGCACAGTCCTGAATGACAAATACCTAAATCTTCATCTGATAATTGACTTACATTATCTAGGAAGTCTGAGGAACAAAACCTCAAGGTTAAAATAAGATAATTGCTGTTGGCTTGCGTAAAGATGTGGTAGCGAGATTATTTTTTTTTTAAATTATACACTCCTTTCACAAACAAAACACTCTGTCGTAAAATAATAAAAGATGAGATCCTGTCTGTCTCACTTTGATAAGACATTTTAGATGTTGCATGAAGCAGCAGTGAGCACTTCCCACTGTCCTTGCATGTTTCCAGGTGGCAGGAAGGATGTGCTGCAGAACGGAGCAATCCTCCCTTCTACCCATGCTCCTCCTACTCCACAGTCTCCCAAGCCTACTTCTTTCTCCTCTTGTGTTTCCCCAGACAGTGTGGTTGTGTTGGTTACAAAGCAAACCAGAGCAGCCAGCCAGCTTTGAATTAAAATTCACCAAGCTGAAAAGCCTGAGGGCAAGGAGCATGGAGGAAGGAAAGCACTCTCTTTGGCTTCTCATCTGGCTGGTACTGGCCGAATGAGCTCACAGATGTTGCAGGTGCTCTGGATGGTCTCAGCAGACACAGCCACTCCGGAGCATTTGAAAGACACTTTTTTCTCCCTCTTGGCTAAGCATGCCCCAGCTCTATGACACTGCTTTCAGCAGGGACTCTATTGAAGTTCCACGTAGGTGCCTCTCTCAAACTGTTTCCCTGCTGATGCCAACTTACCAGTACAGTTTTGGTAGACAAACATAATGAAAACTGAAACTTCTATGAATAAAAGCAAAAGCCCCACTGATCGCAACAGGGGCAGGATGTCACTTGGGAAGAGAGTGAAAATACTAGACGGAGGTTGATTTAACCCAATATGAAATAAAAATAGAGTATGAAGCAGGCGATCAGAAAGTGGTCTTGGTGCTGAAAAAAGTAACTGCTGGGATGTAACTCCAAGGAACTCAGGGGACAAGTTTTATTCATAACCCTGTTGAAATTTTAGTCCTATCAATTTGTGTGCACATATGAGTAATCTTATTTCCCATATCTTTCATTTTAAATTCTAATAGCTAGCCATACTGTTCCAAACTCACAAATTTGAAGCCATAGTTCCCCAAAATAAGATACAGAGTGAGAGTTTCACAGGGTTGATCATGTTGTTTCCAGCAAAAAATAAGGCATTCCTAGCAGAGGGCTTATTTAAGACCAACTAGCTGATCTACAGGTTTGTCAAGTGCAAGAGCTAAGGCAATTTGCAAAACCACAGGCAGTCCATACAAACTATGAAAATAAGCCATATTTGAAACCATCAGCATGTAAGCTCAACTTTACACCTTGATATTCTTAAAGGTGTTATAGCTGATCTCGACTAAAACTAGCAGGAAGTACAGAAAACTGAAATACCAGAGACCTTATTCTGTATTTCCATTCCAATAGGTATTGCGGCTAATGTCAGGGTGGAGGACTGTCCTTACAGTGTTCCCTTTTCATTTTCTGTAGTGAAAGGATAATGTAAAAGAGAGTAGCAAACATGTAGGGGAGGGAACTGAGTCATAGAATCATAGAATCATAGAATCATAGAATGGTTTGGGTGGGTGTCCTGGGTTAAGTAGAGAGAATTAATTTTTTTTCTTTTCTTCATAAATAGCTAGCAAGAAGCTATGTTTTGGATTTGTACTCAGGAGGAGGTGATAAAACCGATGTTTTGTTCTGCTGCGAAGGTCGGCAGACAAGCAAAGAGACACGTCCAGCTGCTAGCCTGGGATTTGCTCTTAGGTTAAGATTGAGAACCAGACTGACCAATTATTTATTCCATCCCATGCACGTCA
>VZTO01021127.1:69134-86183 GCA_013400615.1 Syrrhaptes paradoxus
AATTTTTTATTCTGCAGATATATAAACTGGCTTTGAAGAAGAGTGGGGAAGAATATGGTGTTTTACTTCCTTTGGAGGACTGAAAACCAGCTAGTAAAGGGAAATTTCATGGGCATCTGCTCTTAGTGATGGTAAACTGGCCAGTGGTGTGTCTTTCTTGTGCATTAAGGGTTAAACCAATTGTGTGATTGGACACAGAAATTATTTTTTTTCCTTCCATTAGATCATCAGGGACCTTTAATTTGTGGTTTTTTTTGCCTTCTCTAATGTGGTGCATGGTCCACTCCCTAGGATCAGCTGGTCATTTTCACTCCAGAAATGTCTCTATATTTCTCAATTGTANAGCCCAGAATGGTACAAAAATACACAAGATACCATTCAGTCAAGACTTACTGTGTTTGCTTTGTGCCTTGCTGCACATTGATCACCATACAGCGCTTTCTTGTGGATCTGGCAGATCCTTGCTAAGGAAGGACAGGCAAAGATGAAGAAAGTTTAAAAATTTTGAGGGAGCACACTTCTGGGAGAGGCTTCCAGTCAGAAGACATAGGGGTCAAGATCTGAAATATCTTAATGGTAAAACTTGATAGCTTGCAGATAGCATTCCTACAACAAGGTGAGAGTAATCCTGGAGCCTATAATTCAAGGCTGTGATTAAGGTTTCCAGTGCTGATTTTGCTGGTAGAGACAAGTGAGGGTTGAGGAGACTTGGTCATGTATGCTTGTATCACATATTGCTAGTGCTTTTAATGATACTATATTTTAAGGCTCTTGTCCACCTGCTGGGTACAAGAAGANTTAGTGATGGTAAACTGGCCAGTGGTGTGTCTTTCTTGCACATTAAGGGTTAAACCAGTTGTGTGATTGGACACAGAAATGATTTTTTTTCCTTCCATTAGATCATCAGAGACCTTTGATTTGTGTTTTTTTGCCTTCTCTAATGTGGTGCATGGTCCACTCCCTAGGATCAGCTGGTCATTTTCATTCCAGAAATGTCTCTGTATTTCTCAGTTGTAAGTCCTCTCTTCCTACAGACGGTTATTTTGTGAAATTCCGGTCACGGTACTAAAGGGCTGAAGACTGTTATATGGGGTCAGGGAGGGTTTTATGTCTTTTAGTTTGGATCATGTTGATCCAGGCAGTCCCTTACTATCATATGACACAGCAAAGCAAACTTAGTAAACAGAATTAGATCCATCATTGGAAGAACATTTTGAGAATCATCCACAAAAAATTAAAAGGTGATGAAGTTAAAAGCATCCCTGCTTTTCGATGCTGCTCACCTGAAAGACCAGAGCTTCAGATGCTACATTTAATCAGATACACATCTTTGTTTATAATACAGACTTTACTGCAGTCAACTATGAATTTGTCTTGGTTGATCATCTAAAGTCCTTAATTCAAAAGCCTGAACTAAAAAAGTTATTACCTACCCTTTTCTCATTGAGCTTATCACAACAACGCTTCATAGTCTGGACTGATCTCCTGCTTGTTTTTGAAAGGACTTTCGTATGTTTATTTAGACTAACAATACAAGGTCGCTGAGATTACTCATGTGTTCAAAATAGACACATTGCTGGATACAGGCTTCGTGCACTAAAGCATTTGAGATTTGCTTACCTGACAGACAGCCAACTTTGTTTTATGGAGATGTTTAGGCTGTTGGTCTCCTGGGCTAAAAAACAGGGAGCTGGTTTCAGGACAATGCTTTTGAAAATCCTGGCTCTGAACTCACTTTCAGTTTTAGTCCAAAAAAGCAGTCTTTTAGACCTTAAAGGTATGTTGAAAAGTGGATCTTTATTTCTACTCAAAGGAGTCTGAAAAGTCACAAAACATTAGCAGAAGATATTTTCATCCAAATGATTTGAAGTTCAGAAGTGGGCCTGGCTGGATTAATCTTTATTTTTTTTCTATTAACTGTGCATTTTACGTATTTTCTACATAGACATTGTATAAATAATATAAATATATGTATAAATAGACATATATATACACATAAAAATATGATCCAGTTATTTAATATAACAGACTTTATAGTAATTCTAAATAGGCCTAAAGAAACAATTAGGGAAATCATGGCTCAAAATTGCCTGAAATGTTGAACTGACGAGTCAAGCATCATGTTTACCTCTTCATTAATCCAAAATACTGAGGATAATATAGAATAATGTTAGCCAATCTGGCTGAGCTTGTAAATAATGCCTTCTAATTCAGGAAGACTGCTGAAAATAGTAGTCATCACTGATTAACACATCCAATAAACATATGAACATTTTCTTCCTGACTAGTTTTAAGTGTTGAACAATAGTTTTACCCCCTGCCCCTCCTGCCAAACACTAATTCCATTTCTCAGTTTTAAAGAGCACTCCTACACACAAAAAACCCATCACTTGAATGAAGAGGCTTCAGTACCTTCTGATGAAAAGATTCAATATCCAGTTCCCCAGTGCTTTGTGTAGACTTCTCTGCATGTGTTCAACCATAGCTCAGCAGAGAGAATTACTACAGGATGTGGCCCTGAGAATATGTGAAATATATATGGATGACTACTTAGATTCCCTCTCATAAGAGCAGGGGTGTGTACTTGGAGAAAGACCAGAAAAGGGTAGGGAGACAGTTAATTTACACTAGCTTCAGCCAGCATGTGCTGGATTAAGACAGCCAGAGATGCAAGGAGGCCAGATACATTAGTTATGCACATTTTCCATGGTCACAGCCTCTGTCTGGGGTGTGAAGAAGGACATTAAAGCAGCTCTCTGATGGTTCTGCACCTGCCAGGAATTTGTCTGTACAGGTGGAATCCCAGGGGTCTTGTTAAGGCAGCTTTTAATTTGCTTCACGTGTTTGGGAGAGGCTCAGAACCTGTGCTTCTGGCCTCTGGCATTAAGAAACATAAAATTTATTATCCTTCAGNACTGTGCATTTTACGTATTTTCTACATAGACATTGTATAAATAATATAAATATATGTATAAATAGACATATATATACACATAAAAATATGATCCAGTTATTTAATATAACAGACTTTATAGTAATTCTAAATAGGCCTAAAGAAACAATTAGGGAAATCATGGCTCAAAATTGCCTGAAATGTTGAACTGACGAGTCAAGCATCATGTTTACCTCTTCATTAATCCAAAATACTGAGGATAATATAGAATAATGTTAGCCAATCTGGCTGAGCTTGTAAATAATGCCTTCTAATTCAGGAAGACTGCTGAAAATAGTAGTCATCACTGATTAACACATCCAATAAACATATGAACATTTTCTTCCTGACTAGTTTTAAGTGTTGAACAATAGTTTTACCCCCTGCCCCTCCTGCCAAACACTAATTCCATTTCTCAGTTTTAAAGAGCACTCCTACACACAAAAAACCCATCACTTGAATGAAGAGGCTTCAGTACCTTCTGATGAAAAGATTCAATATCCAGTTCCCCAGTGCTTTGTGTAGACTTCTCTGCATGTGTTCAACCATAGCTCAGCAGAGAGAATTACTACAGGATGTGGCCCTGAGAATATGTGAAATATATATGGATGACTACTTAGATTCCCTCTCATAAGAGCAGGGGTGTGTACTTGGAGAAAGACCAGAAAAGGGTAGGGAGACAGTTAATTTACACTAGCTTCAGCCAGCATGTGCTGGATTAAGACAGCCAGAGATGCAAGGAGGCCAGATACATTAGTTATGCACATTTTCCATGGTCACAGCCTCTGTCTGGGGTGTGAAGAAGGACATTAAAGCAGCTCTCTGATGGTTCTGCACCTGCCAGGAATTTGTCTGTACAGGTGGAATCCCAGGGGTCTTGTTAAGGCAGCTTTTAATTTGCTTCACGTGTTTGGGAGAGGCTCAGAACCTGTGCTTCTGGCCTCTGGCATTAAGAAACATAAAATTTATTATCCTTCAGCTGGGGTTTGGGCAGTGTTTGTCTTCTGGATTAATAATTTTTAGGAGACACCTCCTAAAGCAAATGTTTTACTTCCTTGGGCGAGGCAAATAAACGCGCGCACCAAGAAAAACTCCTTGTGACCCTTTTCTTCAATTTGTCTAGCAAAAAAAGTCCACGTGAGAACTGCAGCTTTAATGTATGCTCATAAAATCTTTCATTTATTATTTATATAATTATTTGCAGAGCGCTGTTGCCATGGCAACTTTTACACACAGTGAGATAAATCCTTACATAGGCGGTAGTCACGACTCCAAACACTGTCACATGAAGATAAGTCTGCATGGACATTTCAGGATTTGCCAAGTTTTTCTGAAGTAGTTATAGACATTAAAATAACTTCCTTCTGCTAAATTAGAGAAAAGAGCTTCTTTTTAGCCTAATGTCCTTAAGACACAAGGCTTAGCCAATAATTTTCTCCATCCATCTGTCTGCTTATCCTCTCCTAATATCTTTCAAATCTGCTGGCATAATTACCATTATCTTTCATGAAGATGTCTCAAAGATAGTTAAATCTGACATGCTTCACAGAAAGTGGTTGTATGAAGAAGAGAGAGCCCTAAAATAATGTGTCACAGAGGGAAGCATTCCACCTTGAGCTTGAAAGTGGTGAGTTCCTTTTGTCGTGTTGTCCAGACAACATCAAGCTGGTCGCAACACATGCTATTTCTTTTATAGCTAAAGGGGAAACAAGGCAGAAAAGGTGGAGCTGTGGAAGGGTGGAAGGATGAGGAGTTCTGGTGGACACTGGAGATGTTGCAGGCAGGATGCAGGGAGCATCATTGTAGCACTGGGGCTGTGGGCTTTCAGGATGTGAGTTAACATGAAATGAGGGCTTCAGTGATTCTACCACTCAAGGACAATGGTTTCCAAATTATGCAGCTTATAGCAACTGCCAGTTCGGGGAGCTAGAGTTTTGCAATGTCTGAGGCAATCTAGGCTGCTTGACTCCTGCAGCCTCACTCTGCGGAGCAGAGGCTTCCAAGCATAATGAATTACATACACTTCATGTGGAGGTGTTAGTAACCTTGCACATCAGACAATCCAGGCAGCCAGCTGGCACCACACCCTAGCGCTCTGGTGACCATGATGCAAGGCAGACTTTGTCCTGGGACTACCTGGACTGAAATGAATTTTGACACATGAAAGGAAGGTGATGGAGCTCTTGTAAGTTTCACAGCTTCTCACCATTCAACAGTGACACCAAAAGCCACCAAAATCTCACCAGGCTTCTCAGCTGCTATTGGATTATGGGGACGATGTTTCATATTTAGAAACACAATGCAACTTTTTTGGAAATGCAATATCATGACAGATATATGAATGTTAGACAGTTTCTGTTGACTGAGAAATTTTATACATTTGTATGCATGGACACATAACATTAGTTGCTCCAAGGTGGCAGGATGGAGGGAAAGAGACACATTTTTTTGAATGCTTAAATCTGTCCAGTTCCAATCACAACATTCCAAAGCAAATGAAAACTAACGTCAGTATTTTGCACCGTAGTGCCTAGAAGTATTTTGTATTTTCTGCATATGTACACATAACTGACTTCTTTACTGAAGATTTTGATCTCCCTTTTATTAATAACATAGGTTCAGCATCTTTAAAATCATTCCAGCTTTAGGTGCCTGAATATAAGAGNTGCTACAGATTATATGGGAAGTGCTTTGTGCTGCCAGAAGATACAGCAAAAGGCAGGCCCTACCTTAGTGACCGAATACACTGACAATTTTTTTCTGAATGTGTGGGTTAGACCAAGATGGGTAAAAGACCCATAGAGAAATAAGCCCCAAACCATACATCAGATGATGATGGAGAAGAATAGGGGTTTTTTGCATCTTAATCTATCCTCTCTACTCGTTAAATTCTGCCCTAAAACATCTCACATTCATGCTTTAACACTCTTTCTCTTCATTCTGAAGGAAACTTGGCAGTCAACGATGAGAGATTAATGTACTACATGTTTTTTTCAATAAAATTGATGTCCAGAAATTCTCAAAATTCAAATTGAATTAAAGAAAACATTTTCCAAGAGTACAAAGTAAACCAAACAGCCAAACAAGAGTGTGAGAGATTTGCCGGCAATGCAGAAATAGCCAATGAAACCAGCCAGTCAAGGCTGCCAAGAAGCCAGATGCTGTGAGAGGAAGAGCATTTTTCATAGCTTTCAGTCAGTACCATGTGATTTCCAGCTGAGGAAAGAAAGAAGACACTCTGATGGTATTTATTTGTTAAGACTGGTGACACCGCAACTGTTTAACTTCCTAATAATTTTCTTTAAAGTTCGATAAGAATTTAAGAATCATTAAACACTCTTCAGATATCTGGGTCTGATTTTGGTAGCCTCATCCTAATCTTCATTTATTTGTGTTACCAGATCACCATAAATGTGATTATAATTAATTAACTAGGCACTCTTTGATCAAGAGAGAGCCAGGACTGAAATAGAAGGGCTTTAGGAAATCATGCTATTAGGCACTTAAGCAAGCTTTCTCCTATAGCTCTTCCACAGCTTGCTGGCCCGATGCCTGGGGCTTGAGGCAGTATTGATAATACTTCATTTTCATAAGTACTACCTTCATTTACAATTTTGTTCAAAATAAAACAATGCACTCAATCAGTGAATAGAATGTATCCTACCTGTGAATATTTTCACTCTTCCCTATATGCAGTTCATGGTCTTTCAGAAATGGGCAAAGAGAATTAATATTTTGGCATGAGATTTGTGCAAAATGTTTGCAACAATGTACAAGAACAGGTGTTTTTGATCTGTTTTTGGAACAGCTATAGTCACAAGCAAGGTATCTCTGGTTTTATGTGTCTGCATTGCTCGTACCACTGAGAAAGTCACAGAACAGAAAAAAAAGGGGAAAGAAATTGTAACTCCTTGCCTCTTCTCACAAATATGACACCTCATTAAATCTGATTGTCAAATAAGGGGTCTGCCTCCTTAGAAATATTTCTGAGGGTAATCCTGGGGATTCTAGGACAAAGAACACTGCATTGATAGAAAGTCAGCCTGCTGAAAAGCAACACTGCTTTAGGAAGGGCGAACAGTCTTCTAGATCAGCGGTCTTTCTGAAAGTGTCAACAAATAAGGCAACAAAGGTTGGCATATTTCCTGGACACTTTTGGCTAAGGCATCACTTTCCTTTTTTTTTCTGCACACAACTTTTTATATAAACTTTGGAGAACTCCCAAGAGGATTTCGATTTAGACCTGTGTTCCTCAAATAGATATAAATTCTCCTACCTGTAACACTCATGGTAGTATAATGAGGGCCACTTTTACTGCTGGTGGGCTTTTAGGAGTTAGTCACTGAACAAACCACCTGTAACCCTCATTTAAGTTCAGTACTCCTGTGTTGTGAATGAGAAAAATCTTATTATAAATATGGAGAATGCTGAAGGAAGAAGGGAATGTGCTTACTGAGTCAGAGACAGTGTAGCAAAAAAAGAAATATATTCCCCTAAACTTAGTGGGCCTGGACGTGCACCACCGTAATTAAACACACAATGTTACTGGTAGGTAAGGAAAGGGTGGTCTGGAAAAAAAAAGGAAAAGTATGCTGCAAAGGAATAACAAACTTCTTACATACATCTTCTGAAGAAGAAAATAATATTCCTATATGTCAGTTCAAGGGCACTTATCTTCTCAGGAGCCTTTCAGCTGAAAAAATGACAGTCTTGCTCTGCTATTTGACTTTTCTACTTCAAACTGCAGTGAAGAAATGCATCTTCTTTCAAAGAAAAGCATCTTCCTTCAAAGATGATGAATGTGGAGGTAGGAGTTAGTCAGGGGCCTATTCCAAGTGAAAGGATTTCAGAAAGTGGTGGAAATCAGTTAATTTGTATTAGCTAGCTAACCTTAATGGTGGAAAACAGGACATATCCCTTCACCCCAACCTCACAGTCATGGAAACAACAAGTATAGGGAAATGGCTTTTGTTTTCTTTTTCATTTTTCCACCACCAACAGCATTCCCAGCAGCCGAAAGCTTTCATCTCTCTCTCCTAGAGAAACCCAAAGGCAACGCATGCCCCAGATTCATCACATCAGCATGTCAACGCAAAATGGTAATTTCAATTGCTATGTAGTGTCAGTTAAATTAAAAGGCCATCTGATTTGCTGGGTAACAAATTTGGTAAGCTCTTCTATTTGAAGACAGTAAGGTCATGATGGGTTTTTTGCTCTTTTATATACCTGTTGTAGCTATGTGCCCTTCCGTTGGGAACAGCATGAGAAACCAAGCTACTCAAGCTGTTCTTGAACTGCATTGACCCCTCTGCTGAGATAAGAGGCTGTGATGAGCTCTCTTTTGCTATGATTCTCAGCTTATTCCCGAAAGTATATGTTGTCAGGTAAAGCACCATCTTTCACAGAATGACATAATCTCTCAATTGGAAAGAGTCATTTAAACAAGACTGCACTTTCGTTCACCTCCCCAGAGTCTCTCAATGAGTTTCAGAAACATAATGCTTCCAGGACCAGTACCAGTAGCAGAGTACGTGTCCTTGCATTGTAGCAGGCTGTGTGTTGCTATCCACCTTTCTGCTAGAACAAAGCACCTCTCTCAGCATTCATTGATGCCATTGTGGGATACTGGTAAATTTGAAAGCTAACAGTTTAACCCTTGGATCTTGTCGCAGAAAAAAAAAATCCCAACCACTAGCAGCTTAGGATGAAAAGCTAGATTTTCAAAATGATACATGACATAGACCAAGCTGGGTGAGAATTCAGTGTCTGAGGGTGTTGTTTGGTTTTGAATGGAGACAGTAGCTTCATTGAATTATGCCATTTAGCATGTGTTGCATCTCTCTTTGCTGTCTACCCCAGTGCTTCCCTCAGTGAGTTTTCATCATGAGAATGGCACTCAGGAACCCTGCCCAGAATGCCACCACCACACAGGGCAGTAACTGCTGATGGGCACCAAGCAGCTCAGATATGATCAGTTCAGTGCTGAACAAATTCCTATGTCCAGAAGAGACTTTGCTACCTCAGCTAGTGCAATCCATCTGCCGTAAGGCACACCAGTGATAATTACTGGCAGATGTTCATCTCCTATGTTCTTAAAGAACCTCAAGTTTCCCCAAACAGCTCAGTTCATTTTTAACTTATTCCTAGAAATGAGACATGTTCCTGTGACATTACTTTGGTCTTCCTGATGTTTTAGCCCATTACTTCTTGTCTTGCCTGCTGTGGTCATGGAACACCGGTTCATCTTTGCCCTTTCGGTAACCCTTTCCATCTTTGAAAATTGTTATCACATCTTCCCTTGGGCTCATCTTTGTAAGCTAAAATACCTCGAGTTCAGATTTTTGTTGTAAGTCATGAATCATTCCCAGTTGGCTTGACAAAACTAAAAAAGAGTATTTGATGCAGCAACTCTGAGAAATTTCATTTGAAACAAAGGATCATTTCAGTATTTTCAAAGTAAAGTTTTGTTTTGTTTTTTTTTTTCTTAATGTCATGAGTAATTTATGAGTTCATATCCTAATACAGGATGAAAACAAGTATAGAAGTATCTGAATTTCACATGGAAATTAAGCTTTAGTGTCCGGTTGACACTAGTCAGTGATTTACTTCCCTGTGGCTGGAGGTCAGAGGATGATGTAGGTATACATGCAGGTTGTTAGGCTGAAACTGAAAGATGGAACAAACGACTGAAATGCAAAACATCTGTTCTGTTGATTGATACTCTAACAGCCAGGTTATTATAGATCAGTGCGTGAATCATGCACACCTGTAACTTCACTGTGCATAAATTGACAGCACAATCTGAAGGTCTTGTCCTGCAGCTCCCTGGTGTTCAGATTGCTTTTGTATTTGGGCCAGGGCCTTGACCTGAGTCAGCTATTCATTTCAATGACTATAGTCCTAAGCTTGAGCTTTGGCTTTTCTGATCCTAATGTTATGGTTTTTTTTCATGGTTGGAGTCTAAATCTGTGTTGCTGCTGACAAGAGCTGTTCTCACTCCTGTAGATCTGAATTTTGAACTTATGGTGACCCTCACCTTGCCTTTTGCTTAGCATTTAACACCAACAGTAGGGGGGGGAATGTTGGAAGCCTTCTGATGTCTTCCAAGCCAATGTCCACCAAGACACTGAGCTGCCTGGAAATTAATTGTGTGCTGACGTTGGGTTAGTCTTTAGACCTGCAGCATGTAACTCACTTTCACATAGGTGAAGTGCTGGGAATGTGTGACTAGAAATGGGGTAGGACAGAAACATCTTTTTGGGTGGAAGCTGGGAATGACTTAGGTTACTGCGTGAGCTCCACCTATTTAAGTATTAACTCTACAATTTCTCCTCCTGCACTGTTGCTTCTGGTCCTGTCTGGTCTTTTACAGACCCATTCACATGTGTTAATCCAGCAGAAAACGATCTCAAAAAATTCTTAGTTTGCTGAAGTGGCTAAGCAGAGTTTTGGGGAGTACTGAAGCAGTACAAAGAGGCAGTTGGATAGTGGTGCAAGAGTCAGCTTTCCTTGTATGAACCTTCACCTTGTGCAGATTAAGGACAAAGTGAAACCCAGCACTTCAAAACCCTCTGCTAATTTAGGGCTAGCAACATCAAGATGAGAGCTTGTTTAGGTCCCCTTTATGGAGTATGCTCATGCTAGTGTAAGGATGATCAGTTTGAAATACGCTTATTCTCTGTGTTGTCATGTGCTTTTGTTCTGAATTATCTCCACTTCCCAGCTTTACATTTATAAGCAATACTTCCCATTCCTTCATTTCTTACATATTCCCAGACAACATTTACTTCATCGGGACTCATCTGCCACTGTACATGACATTAAATGACTGCTCTCATATTAATAGAAAGAACTCTCTGTAGAGTTCTAAATTAAATAGTAGCAGGTAGCTGAAAATTAGGAGTAATGTGCTTAACCAGGGATGTGCAAAAGAGGATGTGACTTAACACTTCATTTATTGCTAAAACAATGGCTGAAAGATTTACTACATCAATTTTGCTACATGCTGATAATTTATTTTTAGATGCAAATCTATAGAGTAGTTTTGGAATTCATCTGATCAAATGCAGAATTCTACGTCAAAGCTAGTCACTGTAGACCTCCTTTATAGCTAATGCAGACAAATTACTGGTACCAGAGGGCAGTTGATAACATCCTTGTGTAAACTAGGTCATATGAATTGCATCCTTAAATTGTATTGCCTGTAAAGGGAACCTATAGCTACTAGTTTAGGTACAGCAATATTTTACTGTGGTGGCACAAATGCAGAGAAAGACAAGGCAAGATTTTTTTTTTTTTGAAGAGGTAATGTCTGTCATTAGGTCAACTAAGTATTCTTTTAAAAAATACACCATCTTTTGGGCATGTGAGAACTTTTTCAGGTATGAAATAAAAGAAGCAGATTTTAGAGGAAAATAGAAACTAGGAACAATTTCTTAACATTTACTTACATAGGTAGAAGAGATGCAAAATTAACAGTCCCTAGCCCAGGTCCTTGTTCTGCCATTAGATTCCAATGTCGTGTGTAACAGCAGTGAAGACATGACGCTACCCTACGGGACGGAGAAGATTAGAGCCTGCAGACCAGGGACAGGCTTGTCGCTAGCATCAGAGAAGCAAGAGCAGGGGAAGAGGATCTCACAGGCTAATTATTATTGCGTTAATCAACACAAATGACAATTTCAATTTAAACAATGGTTTCATGAAGTAGTTAGAAGATCTGTCCTCTCTCTTTCCTAGAAGCTACAGAGTTCTTTAATTTTAGAAGTTCTGGCTCCCTGGGTTGTTAAGTCATAACATACAAGGCAGGATATTGGATAAAACCTAGAAATAACTCCCAGAAAAATAAGAGAAGTTTGCCCTCTGCCAGCGGTGTGCCTTATTCAGCAGGGTACAAAGCTCTCTGTAGACACTTTCTGGTGATCTGTACATCTCTTCCTTCCTCCTTCCTACATCAGACCAGTGTGGAGATGTGAATTGGTGTCTCATGCTGGGCTCTGTAGGCAATTCCTCCTCGTTCCTCAGTCTGGAAGTATCCCACCCTGACATCTGACCCTCTGGGGATGGGAGAAGATCCAAGGAATGAATAAACTCCAGAAAAAATAGGGGAAATCTTTGGGACTGTGACAGCTCTACAGGGTGCTAAGAAACAGGGCTCACCAGGAAAGCAAAGAATGCTGCTGAGGGGACCTGTGGAGATGGCTTTATAACCTACTGACATGAAATCACAGGGCTTTGGGATCGTGTGCCCACAGGGAGATGAGGCATGTGTTGGGGTGGCTTTTTGGAGCTGCAGTGAGACACCTGGAAGCTGCTCTGGGTGGCTTGGAGAGGTGAAGCCTCTCTCCGAAATGCCTCTGCACTCCCCAGCTGCTTCTTAGGCAACAAATTTTTCTAACTATCAAAATAATACTACATATTTGAGTCTGTAATCCAAGTTACAATATAATTTGCATCTAATAAATATTTGTCAATTGTTAATGAGATAACAGTTGGTAAATATAAATTATTTAAGGCCTGACAGATATGATTTGATGGCTACTTGGCCAAATTTTCATGGGAACAATTACACAGCTAGTGAATTAGACCAAACTGCATGCTTTTGTCCATAGAAGCTGGCTAATCAGCAGGCTAACTAAAAAATCTGTAGGTGAAAATGTGACCACATATACTTCTGGCTATGCATTACTCCATAAGCAAATTTAAAGCCTGGATATGAAAGCTTATTCCACAGTGATTTAACAAATATATCTTAAAATCTATAATTAAATAATCTCACTTTAGCAATTTTTTATTTTAGTAGACTACTTTTTTGTTTGTTTGTTTGTTTCATTACTCTGGAAGAAATATGTTCTTAGTTATAAAGTATTTATTTTACATGCATTAAATATCTTAATAAATCTAAATTAGATGTACTTAAATCACTTAAGTGCTACTAAAACAAACAGGCAAATAAAATCTGCATGGAAAGGTATGATCCCAAATCAAGTTTATTTTGAGCACAGTTCTGTTTAGATTTTTATCACCATTTTTGCATACTAATGTTTTTGAGGGGTTTCAAGAGCATGCCATATATTCAAGTTGAGGAGCTGAGTATCCTGTACAATGAATCTTTTACATCTGCTAGCTCTGTGATTCCACAACTTGATATTGAATAATGTTGGCTTTTTTTTCCTGTTTCCCAGATGAGAGCTGCAGTGGTTTCTTCATTTATTTTCTGTGTTTGAGTGATGTCATATTACAGTCACAATGCTGCCATTGTTAGAAAACAGAAAAATAAATAAATCAGAGAACCAGTCTAGATTTACCTGTCCATATAAGGCAAGGAAAAAGCATCTGGTATCTGTCTCTTATCTGTGTACATCTAATGTATGTCTAGATGGATATGAAAATATCTTCCCCTAAGAAGTGTTCCTGAAGCAAAGGTGTTAGATGGTCTCAGAAATGGCACTTGTTGGTCTGTGCTTATGTCCACTATTCTGCCTTTGTCATAATTTTCAAGTAAGCTTGCACCACATCCTGTGGTTTGATCGTGTAAGTGTGGTAACGGAAATCAATTACAGTTGGAAAACTTCCTTTTCTATTAATATTACATTTTTCATTATGCACTAGAGTGCTAAGGAAGACACATGGATATCCCTTTACTCCAGTGCTTGCAACAGAGATTATATATGAGACATGAATAAAGCTGATGGGGATTAGAAGAAGCTAGGTAAGGTACGGCAGAGTCATCACTTCATCACTCAGTATATCCACTTGAACAACATAGGGACAAAGGGCTATCAGAAATTAAGTTTTGAAAAGGAAGAGTGTGTCTGACATGCTTGTGAGTAGGGGAAGTGGATGTGATTTTTAGCTAACAGGTTAGGAAATAAGGCTCAGATTTGCTAAGTGTAGCAGAGGAGAAAACGTATGGGTTGGAAATGGTCTAAATAGCCAGGAAGAGTGAGAGTAGGGAGAACTACAGGACATGGAACGTGGGACAGATATTTCTAAGAAGAAAAAGGACCTTTCTCCAGCCAGTTAATAATGTTTATGACAATGTGTAAATGAATTATCTATTGCATGAATCCAGCTAGAAGGTTTAATGCAATCCTAGTGATAGAAAAATGGTTAGCATTCAGTGATCTAGAAAAGAAAAACATGTCCATCCATGCACCCAGTATGGTCATCCATATCTTGAGAATGTTGAAAACTAAAGCAGAATAGAGGAGGATAGTTTGTATGTGCTTTTGAAAGGCTAGTTTATATCGGGGACTAGTATCACAATCCAGAATCCAGCATTACAGAAGAGCAATATTTTTCAAATTCTAATCTGAGCAAAGTGGACACTGGTATATATAGTTACTGCACTGCACCACATTAGCGCAGCTAATCAGTAATGATGGCCCCTCTTCAAGGAGACAGAAAGACCACAATAAACTAGGGTAGAATGTGCTCTTGGGTCTGAAGAAATTTTACAGCTTCAGAAACTTTCATCACTGGTGACTCAAGGCTAATAGCTGTGAAATTTCTAAAGGGAATATTTTGCTTCAACATTCAAATGACCTGAAGTTTAACAGTGTTTCATTACAGCTAAATTAGATGTTTTGCTGTCTGGAGAAATTATGTAAAAGCTTCCCTTAACTCGTGCTGTACACTTTCTGCGGATATGTGTTAATTCTGTTAGTTTAATGAAAGAGATTTGTGGATTGGTAGATTTGCTCAAACAAACAAACAAACAAAACCTACACCAAAACCAAATTCAGCAGCCTCCATCCATAGTCCTATGCTTCTGTTGTTTTTTAATGAAAAATACCCTCAAGCTTAAAAAAATATCTCCAAGGGAACAGTGAGATGTAGGTCACTGTATAGTCCTGGGAACACATTTTCTAATTTTACCAAGTTAAAGAAAAGTTATATGAAGCCATTTGGCTAATGTGTACATTTTTGAAACAATAAAAATCTTCAGAGTGGTTCTTCAGTGAGTTGAATTCAAAGGGACTGTTTCCAGGAAGATGAAATGAACTAGATGATTGCTATTTGCCACAATAGCTCATCAGACTCAAGGGTACTATTACCACAGGGGTAGCTAAGAGCAGTTAATGATGAGCATCTTGACGAACATTTACACATCCAAGACCTACTTGACATAAGTTCATATTTATCACTGCCTGTCTTTTCTGTGATTTACCAAATTAGCATAAATGCTTTACCAAGAGATTACATATGCCATTGAAATTAAACAGGTCACAACACCTTAAATGTTCTATTGAAGGCCTCAGCAGGCAAAGGACAAGAGCCAAAATGAAAACCCGCTACCATGCCTCATACAAATGTCACAAGTCAGCTCTTGCTTGTTTATTTGTGGTTCTAATTAGACCTTGCTGATAAACTCTGCTTCTTTTCTGTCAGTTATCTTCCACTCCTGAAGTTTTCCCAGAGAAATCTGTAAGACTAAATAGAGAATATGATGCAACCCTGTCTGTGCAAACACAAATTCTGACCTTAAAAAAAATATCCAGCCTCACCCTTCTGCCTTTTGGACCCAAGAAGCAAGTACCACCCCACTAGACCTTTTTCACCAAAATTTGGGATCTTTCTTGGAGGCAGCAAAGTAGGATTTAAATTTGGACAGCTGGAAGGACAAGGTTTTTGGATGTGTGAAGCATTTCATAGCTATTGAGTTCACTTTTTTCATTGCCCATAATTTTATAGCATCAAATATTGCATTTCATGTTTCTTAATGAGGGCTTTGCATTAAGGCTGAAGAGCTTTGAACTCTGTATGCTTCCTTTCAGCACAGCATGCATCCTTGGAGGCTAGTCTACTGATCACTAGGAAGACTGAGACAAAAGAACATTAGGGCAAATTAGGGAATTCTGGTGGAAGCTAAGTTTTGTTTTCTACCACCAGTGAAGACTATATTTTATTTGCTGAATACATCAAGCTGTGCTGCTAAAGTAATGTAATTGTGGATCTGCATGCAGTTCCTTTTCTACAAATTCTATCACATTTATGGAAGCTGTATGGAGTAACATAATCCAGGAAGCCAAGGGCTCTAATCAGCATGCATGAAAGTGAGAAGAGGAGAAAGTAAAGTCATTTGCCCAAGCTCAGAGAGAAATAGTAGCAAACTCTGTCCTAGAGTTCAGGAATATTTTACTGAAGACTTCTGTTTGCCTGGGGTGTTCTATAAGTGCCCCAGTAGCTTCAGACCTTCATGCAGATCAGGTTTCTTGAAAGAGCAATCATCACAGAATCATACCACAAAAGATATAACAGAAATCAAAGCAAAGCAGTAATAGAAAAGGCAATAAAGTGAAAGCACAACAAGAAGAAAGCATGAGTACAAAACAACTGTGCTTGAACATTACGGAGGCGTTTTTCTTGAAAAATATTCCAGTCTCATTCATGTGAGAGGCTGTTGTGAGATGTTTTTCCACTGCCCTGCCTTTTCTGCAGCTTTATGCCAAATAGTGACCATGTTAATACATTTCAGTTACCTTGCAGTTTCCCAAGGAACTGAACTGAGAGCACTCTCATTGTCTAGGGATTTAATTATCCTAATTAGCTTAATTAAGTGGTTCTTTTATATCTATAGCACAGGAAAGGGAACAGCATGTTTGTATCTATTTTTAAGCAGAAAGTGTTGCTCATTTAAGAGCTCTGCAGTAATACACCACTGACATAATACTTTTCACTGCCACTGGTAAATCCTTATGACTCTCATGCACCAGAGAAAGGGAGTTCAGATGGCTATCCCAGCTGTAAAAAACTGTGAAACCCCAACCATTCTAATAAACCAGACAGGAGCACTTTCTTTTCCTATAATTTACAGAAACATATGCTTCTGCAGGCTGAAGATTCAAATTGGATGACAACATCTTTCTATGGACAATGTGACTAGTATTTCAAACTTTTTTCCTTTTAGAGTAGTCATCTACAGCTCTCTAATGTCAAGCCACATTCAGGCAATCCTGCCCAGCCATTTCCAAGTGAGTCCCTGGGCAAGGATGGAAGGATTTTATTATTTGGCTCCCCAATGGGGAAGTTTGTGCCCAAAATGAGCTGGAAGACAATAAAAGAAGTTTTTATTATCACTGATGGAAAAAACAATAAAATAGACCAACTGTTGT
>VZTO01021128.1:2562-13089 GCA_013400615.1 Syrrhaptes paradoxus
GGTCGGGCCGGGGGGGCTCCCACCCGCGGCCGTGGCCGCCTCCCCCCGTCCCTCCCGGGCAGCGGCTCCCGCGGCCCGGCCCGGCAGCGGTCCCGCTGTTTGAGCGGCCACCGGAGCGGGGGTTTCGGTGGCTTCTGGGGTCGTGGGGCCGATTTCGGGAGTTTGGGCTGGACTGAGCCCCGGGGGGGAGCCCACCGAGGCAGGGCCGGGGCGGTGGGGGACCGAAATGTTCTCATTTGGGGTGAGTGTGGATCAAGAGCCGGGATCCGGTTCCTCCGCCGCGCCAGGGCCCAGCAGGATTTGCTGTTTGCAGCCTGGAAGCCCGCACGGTGTTTCCATCCCACGTTAGGACCGGAGCAAACTTTGCTGCCAGCCTCCGTCCTCGCGCCGGGGGTTTCACCCCGGTGAGAAGTTTGGGGGATTTTTCTCCTGTTCCTGGTTAACAGCGCTGGCCGGAGGTTCTGTGCGTGTCCGTCGGCGCTGAGCCCGTGCTTGGACCCGGGTTCGTGCCGCAGCGAGACACGAGCTTAAAAACAACCCCAAGAGTTTCCCCGTCTTAATGTCAGGAGGGAGTTTCTCGTCCGGCTAATTACAGGTTGCCTCGCTGCCGTGGACTCCGTATGCTTTCCTTGTGGGCGAGGAGGCTGGCGGTGACTCACCGGCTCCAGCATCTCTGACAATCCCATGCTCAAGGGAAACGTCTTTGCACCGACGCCGTGTCGTGGGAGTCGCTTACGCAAGGAGCGCGGTAACGGGACCGATCCTCCCGGGAGGCGGCAGTGGCTCCCTGTTATGCCGGGGAGAGCATCGCTCGTCCCTGCTGCGGTGCCTCTCCGCTTACCGGTCTGTAAAATGGGCTCACACCGGCGCCGTGCCGTAGGTGATGAGTTACCCGACGCGTGAGCTGGTGGGGATGCGCTTGCAGCTCACGGGGGGGATGATTTTCGACTTTGATTTGCAGGGCTGAGAAAGACGTTAGTGTCGGCTGGAGGTGCTTAGCCAGGAAAGCTGAACTCAGTGGCTGGAATTCTCCACGTCAGATTGCTGACAACGTCAGATTTCTTCTTCCTGACCCTGCTGCGTGTTTCCAGTCCTTGGTGAAGGCTCATCGGTCGCTGCTGTTCGTATGCTGCCATCGGACTTAAAGCTTCATGGCAATTTTTTCTTTGGCATTTCTCTTCTTCCGAGTGTTTAAAATTAGGAAAAGCTTTGTGGTGCTAATTGTAAGACTCGGATGAGTAGTTTCAGCAGAACAAAAGCTGTTGTTTAGGTGTAAAAGGAAAATAGTTGGCGCGATGACTTGTGGCGTCACGGCTTTGACCTGCGCGGAGCGGGCGCTGAGCTCCGTTCTGCTGACTGCGAGTGGTTATCCCGGTGTAGCGAGAAAGGACAGAGGGAGGCTGGGGACACGGAGGGGAGCTGTGCACCCAAATATGTGTGAAGATCAGGACCACGGTCTTTCTAGCGCTTTAATTTTTGTTGGTTTCATTTCTGTTGAGAGTTTACCGCGTTTCTGGCGAGTCTCTGCTCTCGGTGGCGGTGCTGGGGATGTGCCGGGAAAGAGGGATGCTCTCTCGCCCCGATTCCCAACGAGTGCCTTGGCTCCAGCCGTGCTTAACTGTGAGCTTATAGCTGCAAATGACAGAAAAATAGATTTACGCGGCTGGGANAAGAAAAACATTTTCCCAGGAAATACGAGAGAGGTTCTGGATGGAAAATGTGTTGGTAGAAGCCGCTGTGCAGTGGCGTGTGCCTGCGTTGTGTCGGTTTTTTGGGAAAATGTGATATTTACGCTACTTAAGCGCACGTTGTTTGCTTGCTGAAGAAATAAGCTGATAGAGGGGGAGGCGGCACGGCAGCTCCTGGCTTTTGTGTTTGATGCATCTGGAAGGGACATCTGTTGGGACCTGGAGCCGGGCTCTCTCTGGGCTTTCTCCGAGGTGTGAAACGCTTGTCAGCAAATCCCTGCCCAGGCCAGAGGGAGGCTGGGGACACGGAGGGGAGCTGTGCACCCAAATATGTGTGAAGATCAGGACCACGGTCTTTCTAGCGCTTTAATTTTTGTTGGTTTCATTTCTGTTGAGAGTTTACCGCGTTTCTGGCGAGTCTCTGCTCTCGGTGGCGGTGCTGGGGAAGTGCTGGGAAGGAGGGATGCTCTCTTGCTCCGAATCCCAACGAGTGCCTTGGCTCCAGCCGTGCTTAACTGTGAGCTCATAGCTGCAAATGACAGAAAAATAGATTTACCTGTCTGGGAGAGGGCTGGGTCAGAATCCCACGGGGAGAAACGGCGCTTGATAGGGCGGCAAAGTCCGTGGTGGCTTGATGCTGGTTCCGAGCATCCCCCGGGAGGCCGGTGAGGACAGCACGTGCGGTCCTGCGACGCTGGAAATAGAGGCAGCCTGATTGAAGCAGGTGAATTTGTTTCTAACTGAATTTCCTTGCGTGCGGCTGCTGAGAAAACCCTCTTTATTTTAGGTGTGTGCCTTTATTTGGCTCAAAAGGGAAGAGAGCCTGAGGCGGGTCGTTACAGAATTACTGTAATTCCTGGGAGGAATTCCCTGCTCCTGCTTCTGTGCTCCTCAAGCGCTGTGATGGCTTTATCGAGCTGTGGCGTAAGGAATGGTGATTTTGGTGAAACCCTGCTTTGTGCAATCATTTCTTTGCCTCTGTTCCTGCTGCCCCTCGCCCTGACGAGGAGCTTTCCGCAGCCCCGCGAAGCGTGCTGTGCTCGTGGCCAAACTTTGCAGCCCTCAGGTCTGTGCTGCCAGGGGATCCTCGCCGTTTGTTACCCTTCCCCAGCTCCATCGCCCTTCTCTGGACCCGCTCCAGCCCCTCAATGTCCTTCTTGTGGGGAGGGGCCCAAACCCGACCCCAGGATCCAAGGTGTGGCCTCACCAGTGCCGAGTCCAGGGGCACAATCCTGCCCTGCTCCTGCTGGCCACACCATGGCTGATGCCGGCCAGGATGCCGTTGGCCTTCTTGGCCCCCTGGGCACACTGCTGGCTCCTGTTCAGCCGCCTGGCGCCCAGCACCCCCAGGTCCCTCTCTGCCGGCAGCTTTCCAGCCGCTCTGCCCCGAGCCGGGAGCGTTGCAGGGGGTTGGTGTGACCCAAGGGCAGGACCCGGCCCTTGGCTTTATTGAACCGCAGACAACGGCCTCAGCCCGTGGGTCCAGCCTGGCCAGAGCCCTCTGCAAACCTCCCGGAGACCCACACACCCGCTGGGTTTGGTGTCAACAGCAAACTTCCCGAGGGAGCACCCCATCCCCTCATCCAGGTCATGGATAAAGATGTTCAACAGGACCGGCCCCAGAACTGACCCCTGGGGGACAGGACAGACCCCAGAACTGACCCCTGGGGGACAGGACAGACCCCAGAACTGACCCCTGGGGGACAGGACAGACCCCAGAACTGACCCCTGGGGGACAGGACAGACCCCAGAACTGACCCCTGGGGGACAGGACAGACCCCAGAACTGACCCCTGGGGGACAGGACAGACCCCAGAACTGACCCCTGGGGGACAGGACAGACCCCAGAACTGACCCCTGGGGGACAGGACAGACCCCAGAACTGACCCCTGGGGGACAGGACAGACCCCAGAACTGACCCCTGGGGGACAGGACAGACCCCAGAACTGACCCCTGGGGGACAGGACAGACCCCAGAACTGACCCCTGGGGGACAGGACAGACCCCAGAACTGATCCCTGGTGGACAGGACAGACCCCAGAACTGATCCCTGGGAGACAGGACAGACCTCAAAACCCATCCCTGGGGAACACCCTTGGTGACCGGCTGCCACCCGGACTTCGCTCCGTTCACCACGACTCTCCAGCCTCAACCATCCAGGGTGACGGCGACGTGGACGGAGCCTGGGATTTGATGCAGCCGCTGGGTTTGTGTTGGAGACTTTTCTGGCTTTTAGGCAGCTCGGCGGCTCCGTTCCCGTGCCACTGCCAAACGTGTTGGGAACAATCTGGGTGTTGAAATGAGCACGGCTGCATTCAGAGCAAAGGGAAGCAGGTGGCTGGAGTTCTGGAAAACAGGGTAGAGGTTTTATTCAAAAGCAGTCCGGCATACGAAAGTCGTCGCGTTTCTATCGACTCTCACTGCGACTCTTGCTCAATTTTCTCACGCTCCAGCTCTTGAGCAACAGCGGATTTTCAAGAACGCCTTTTCCCTGCTGGAAATCCTCCGTTTGCAGGGACAGTTATCCTGGAGCAGCCCGGATCGTGCCAAAAATCTGCAGGACGCTTCCCAGGTGAGGGATTTGCCGTCGATCTCGCTGCAGCCTCCCGGCCGCATCCAGCCCGTTGCATCTCTTTACAAATATTCTTCTTTTCGCCGCGGGAGCTGGCTTCCTTTTGGCATCCACCGCTCCGTTCCTTCAGGCTGGAGGAGGCGGTGAGCTCGCAGGTTTGCTCGCACCTTTTCCCAGAAATTTCGCTGGGCTTTGCGCTTCGACGGCGATCTGCCCGTTGGATTTTTGCCCTCGACGCAGCGAGAGCTTTGTGGTCCCTATCCTGTCTCCTACAGCACCTCGCCGGCGCTTAGCTCCTGTAATAAAGGTTTTAGGTCAGGTTGGGTTCAGCGTGGCTAATCCCCGCTCCGTGGTTTTGGCCGTTCTCTCCCGCGTTAGGTAACCTGCGGGTGTGGGGGACGCGGGCGGGGACGGAGAAAATTTCTGAAAGTCCCGGGGAGGTGCAGAGCGCGGGGAGCATCCCTGGAGGACCGGCAGATGCTGCTGGCGTGGGGCTGAGCTGCGTGAGGAGCTTATTTAGCGCCGAGCTATTCTGAGAGCTCTCGCTAAGCCCAGCGCGGGGCTTTGGGCAGCTCAGGTGTGGGGCTGCGTACGGCACCCGCGTCTCGCCTCTGGGTCGCCCCGTGAACCTTCCCGTGGGGCAGGGTTGGGGTGCAGGTCCCTGGGGGGGCAAGCCAGCCACGTTTCCCCCTCGGGGTGGATGTAAGCACTGGAAATTGCGTATTTTTCAGCTGGATTTGGGAGTTCAATACATGCTGGCTTGCTGCCCTGCTCGTTGGATCTTCCCTCGATGGTGGGGAGCACAAAGCTGCTGGCAGAGTGAGATCTCTCGGGGATTTTGGCCCCCCCATGCCTTGGTTTGCATCTGAAGGTACCTGCGGGTTTCGGAGGGTCCAGCGTGGAGCTTTCCCCCGCCCGCGGCGCTGGGACGTGCCGGAGGTGCCTGGCCAAGGTCGTGCGCTGACTTTGTGCTTCTGGGACCGGAGCCCCGGCGTCCTGGCTCGGGTTCCTGCCCTTGTCAAAAAATCACGTGGAGACTCTGGGCGAGAGGCGCTGTCGTTTTGTGCTTGTAAAATATTTCTGGAAATACATTTTTAAACTAGCAAAGGCCACCTGCAGTACAGGAGTGTGTTTCAGAGCAGCTTTAATACTTGCTTTTGTCAGTAGCTCTTAAAAATCTGTTTTTCTGATGTTCTCAACACAAATTCTTAACAGAATAAGAAAATTAAACCCCCTGACAATTATGATCCTCGAGCTATAGCCCATCTTTCCTGCAGATTGTGTTAATTTCTGGTGAAATGCTGATTTGCTTACGTGTGCTTGATGCTTCCCCCCCCTGCACCCCCCTGTTGTGCCCTGGAAGACACGAGCGATGAAGCCGAGATCCGTTTAATTCTTTTATTTCGCTTCCTTTTCATTTCCTCCCTTGGTCCTCGCAGTTTGCCCGGTTGAGTCCGAGCAGGGAGCCGGGGTCCCGCAGACTGCGGCGGAGGACCGGGATGCTCTGCGCCTCTCCGGCGTTGCTCCTGCTGAGCTCGTACCGAAACCTGGTGGTGTTGAGTTACCCCGCGGAGAGGATGCGGGACCTGCGGGTCGCTTTGGTTCTGTGCGGTTTTTTCTTTGGATATTTTGTATGAAGTGGTTTCATTTTGGTCTGTTTCTGTTCGGAAGGTTTCACAGACTCACGCAGAGATCTGGCTTTTCCCAGCCCGTGTCGTTTCCCCGCCTGGAAGGATGAAGGTGTGAGTTGGCGCTGGGCGGAGGCATCCTTGCGGCGCTTCGGGATGCGGGGTTTTCGCTCTCCGCTTTGCTGGGCGTGGCGACCGGGCGAGAAATCCCGTTTGGGAGAGGACGGAGCTGCTCGGGGTGACTCACGGTGCCGTGAAATCTCGCCTTGCTCCCTCGGAAACCTCGTTGTGCGAGCTGCGGGGGGAACAGGACACGGATATATCCCGGGCAGAAGTAGCAGAGAAACCCGTGATAAAATCCCGCGTGTCACCCGGGGGTGGAGAGCTGCCCAAACCCGGAGTGTCGCGGTCTAAGGGAGTTTTCTCCAGCGTTAAAACCACGGGTGGTGGGAATTTGTCGTATGGGTTGGTTGGCTTCTGCCTCTCCGAGACGCCCGGGATGGTCTGGTCCAGTCCCGCCGGCTCCGTCCCTTCCTTCGTCACGCTCCTCGTTAATGAACGTGCGCCGTGACACACGCCTGAATCTTCAGAAAAAAGATTTTTTTAGTAACTAGGCTGGAAACGCACCTACCCAGCCCAAACCGGGTTCCAAATCAGAACGTACACGGCGCAGAGGGAGGATTTAAATCACCTGAGGATGAAAGTTCTCTTTGGCTGCGGGCGTCTTTCATGATGTTGACTCAAAAGCTGGAGTTTAAAAACCAGAGAGGTTGCACGTGGGCTTTTGACGCAAAAGGAAACGTTTTCCTTGGGCTGAAACTGGGAAGTTTCCTAATATAGTTTGGGTTGCTGCGAGCAGGAAACGGGTGCCCAGGGGCTGAAGGAGGACACCTGCTCCTGGCTTTCCTTTCAGCCTGCGACCGAGACGTGCTCACGGCATCTCCGAGAGCCCGGTCCCACACCGGGGCTCCGGGCTCGGCTTCGGGGACTTGGGGTTCGTCGGTGCAGCACCAGCCTCTTGCCAGGCGGCTTTTAGAGACTGTTTAAAAAAAAAAAAAAATTTCTGAAATTTGTTTCTTTTTCTATTCAACCCACTTGAGTGCCAGAGCCGCAGGTTTCTGTGTGTTCAGGTTTGGATAAGATTGGCGTTCAGAAATCGGGGCGGTTTTGTTGTAAAAGCAAGCAGGATGATGACAGCTCTTAAATATTTCTCGCCCGGAAGGTTCTGATCGGGGATGCGGAGCATGCGGTTGTGGAATTGCATTTTCTGTGCTTTCCTCTTGTGTTTGCACACAGGTGACCAAGCCGCTGGCGCGGGGCCGGGCAGAAACCCGGGAAGGGTGCAGCGGCGCCTGGTGCGGGGCCGTAAGGTGGGTGGGAGGGTTCATCTGCTGCTGAGCCCGGGGTGAAGCCTCGTATTTGCAAAAAAAGGTTTTTTTCTCGTGGGGGAGGCATCTCCTTCGTTCGCTGGTGGCTTGCTCGGAGGGGACGGAGGACAACGTGTGGGGCACGGCAGCAGAGCGGGGTGGAGTGTTTCCAGCAGCGATGGACTCGTTCTTTCTGGACAGGAGGGGGGGAAAAAAAACCCAAAAACCCCAAAGCACCGGTGAATGAGCCTGAAAGCGTTCACTGGCCGTTGTGCCGAACACCGGCGGGTCCGGCGGGGCACCGTGCTGCTCCCTCCCGAAATCCCTGCGCGTGGCGGAGAGGGGCTGGGGGTCCACGAGCCGTTTGCTTCTCCTTGCTGGTGTTGGTGTAAGCGTCACCCCGTGGCTTCTGCTTTTTAGGAAGGTGGAGAGTGATTTGTTCATAACCTCCGAGCTTTGCCGTGAGCTGCGTCAGTGGAGCCCAGTGCCTTCAGAAAGGTCTTAACACCCCGAGTCCCCTTGTTTGTTCTTTAAAAATAAAAAATCAGGGGGAGCAGAGCAGTGAAAACGGAATTAATACTGAGTGTGGCCTTGGGAGGTGCGATGGGCTCATTCTGTCGGATTTAAATTCGGGAGCTCGTCCGCGCGGAGGAGCGGGATGCACCCGGCGTGTCCGTTAGCGCCGAGCGGTTCTGGCCTCGTGAACTCTTCCCCGGAGAAACGACAGCGGCAGCGGTAGATCCCTGCCTTCCCACCCGCCCCGATCGGCTCCTAAATGGCTTTTAGGACCTTTGGGAGCAGAAACTTTTTGCGGAGGGGGTTTGGTCCTGGGGCTGGTGGTCGGCCGTGCGAGAACCCAGCCCCGTGCGTACCGAGGTGGTTATTTAATGAGGTTTGAGCGTGGTGCTGGTTTGCAGGTGAATATTTAAACTGGATCTTTGCCTCTGGCTGTCAGACGAACGCACTCGCTGTTTTTCTGGGATTTTCCCCAAGATTATTTCCGAACCGTCCAGTGATGCCCTGGCTGGGAGGTGGAAACTCTTCCCGCGCTCGTGTTCTTGCTGCTTAACACTCGTCTGTCTCCTGCCCCCGAAACGAGCCTGCAAATCCTTCCCGTGTCTCAGAAGGGTGAGGCTTAATTAAGCTTTTTATAGCATTTTACAGGCATTAGCCAACTAAATATTGTGACATCCCTACGGGGTAGATGCTTTTTTTTTCCACTTTATCCTAATGAAGCCGTTTCTGCCTGCGCGGAGAACTGCGTCGGGAGGAAGATGCTTTTGTGGTGAGGCTCCCGGTGATGCTCCGTCGTCGAGGGCACCCCACGCCCGACGTTGGGTCGAACGTTTGGATTCCCGGAGGTCTGAGATACCGACGTTATCCCGTGCCTGGAGATGGGAGGTGGTGTGAGGACTCCTGGAGATGTGAGGAGACGTTGTCCGAGCAGCCAGGGATGAGGGTAGGGAAGCTAAAGCTCTGATTTAAATCCCACCGGGGATGTCGGGGTCAACAAGAAAAGCTTCTGTAGGTAATTGGTGATAAAGGGAAAACCAGAGGAACCGTGGGCCCCCTCCGGAAGGAAGCGGGAGACGTGGTCACCTGGGATGTGGAGGACGAGGTGCTCAAGGACTCCTTTGCCCCAGCCCTCAACCCCACTGCCTGAGCCGCAGCAGGGAAGGGCACGGCCGGGAGGATGAACCGCCGGAGGTAGGAGAGGATCAGGTGTGAGACCATCTGAAGAACCTGGAGGTGCACAAGCCCGTGGGACCTGGTGAGATGCATCCCTGGGTCCTGAGCGAGTGGATGAAGCTGCTGAGCCTCTATCCACCCTGTTTGAGACGTCGTCCCTGCCCGTGGCAGGGGGTGGAGCTGGATGGTCTCCAAGGTCCTTTCCAGCCCAAGCCATCCTGTGGTCTGTGAGCATCCTAAAAACAAGCTGGTGAGGACGGCTGAGGCCGCGGATGTGCTGAAGATGCTGCTGGTGGCCTGCTGGGAGCAATGTCCAGAGCTCATATTTAAAATTTGTGTCGTGTGTTCCTAAAGGAGAATGGAAAACAGGGTGAACAGGGGCTGTGCACGACCTGCGCTGGGCTTTGACCCGATTTCTTATCTTTTCGGCACGTGGTGAGAGATGGGGACGTATGGAAGGGTCCCAGGTGCTGGTACATGGGAGGAGGGAGAGGAAAGGCCAACCCTGGGGAACACCGATGCTGCCTGCGCGGTGACACGACAAATTCTGGGGAAAAGCGTCCCTCTGAGAGCTGAACGGTGCCGCTGTTTGCTTCCAGCGCCGGCAGGTTTTTTTTAATCAGGAGGCACCGGAAGCAAGCGGCACGAGTCCCGCTCCAGTCCCTCGTGTTTCACCCGGGGCGGCGTGGGGCTCGGAGGATTCCTGGCAGCCTAGGACATCGTGGTTTGTAAAACCCGTCACGCACGGTGACACCGTTTCCAGCTCCGTGCCTCCTCGGTGGAAGCCTCTGAGCCGCCGGTGCTGCCGCCGACCCCAGGGGAAGGTTGGTTTTCTCTTGGGCTCTTCCTCTTTGGACTCTTCCACCTCCTTTGGCTCGTCTTCTATTTTAACTTCAGCTTCTTTGCTCTGCCTTTTGCTTCGGTTTTGAGTTTGTTCCCCCAGGGAATTGCCACCAAAGCACGCTGAAACGTCGGGTAAAATCCATCAGCAGAGAGAATAACGACTCTTCGGGTTTCAAAACATTCGACTAAAAGCAGCCGGATGAAAGTCCCGGAGCAGACGGTGCTGCAGGGTTGGTGGCAGAGGACAGAGGCTGCGACGGGACGGATCGTCCTCGGCTGCGGTGCCTCATCAAAGCGTTCAACCTCCCACCCGCTCCGAGGCTCGATGGCGAGGTTGGAGCAGACGTGAGCCGCAGGAGGGAAGATGCGAAGGATCCGGGGACGTCGCGGAACAGCTCTGGGGGGGAGCGCGCTGGGAGGAGGTAACTGAGCTGCTCTGCCGAGAAAATCGGGATTACAGCGAAGGACCAGAAGCCTGAAACCCCACAGTCTGCAGCGCCCAAACCAGATGATTTATTCCCTTGAAAGTGATTTTTTTTTTTTTTTTCTCTGTATTTTAAGGTAGAGCTGACAAGGAGGGAGAAGGAATAAATCCGCCGCGTCCTCGCTCTCGCTTCTGTTTTCAGGGAGGTGGCTGACGGGGGCAGATTCCTGGCCGGTGGAGGTCTGGAGAGGATCCTGGGTGGATATTTTGCAGCATTTTTTCCCCCCGAGAATATGCTGGGGGCTGTGCAAACACCCA
>VZTO01021129.1:0-60883 GCA_013400615.1 Syrrhaptes paradoxus
ACCCAAACAAACCAAACCCATTTGCTCCTCTTTATAGACTGTAGCAAGTGCAGAAAGATCTCTCCTTTCACCCTTAAACTGCAGCACAGCTAGAAACCTCCTCCCGTCCCCGTGCCTTCCTGCCCAGGAGCAGGCAGACCACCCTGCAGGAGACTTTCTGAGAGAAGGGGGACGTGGGGGTGTTTGTCCTCGCTGAAGACAGCAGAAATCCCTCCGGTTCTCGGTGCCCATTCTCTTCTGTCTCTGTCCTCTCCCCTCCGAAACAGGGTATTTTTTCGAAATCATGAACCAGTAAAGAATGAAGAGACCTTTCTGAAAAGGCACGTACTTGCTGTGTTCCCTACGCTGCTGCAAAGCCCCTCACGTGAAGTCAGACATTTTGCTGGACAGGGGATGTAAACAGGAGGAAATCAGAAAATTCAGAGCCCTAGATCTGCAGGGGGAGGACAGTGCCCATCCAGACCTGGTCCCTGCTAGGCTGAGGGACTGCACTCTGCTCCAAGCAGTGCAAGGACCATCCTTCCTCCACCCAAGAATTGCACCAGCTTCATCCCACCCCTGACAAAACTGACCCGGCTTCAGTGCTGGCGCTGGTCCCGAGGGAGAACCAGCCCCCCCGGCCCCTCACTCCCGCTGGTTTGTGGTGCAAGTGGTGTTCTGTCACCCGCTGTGCCTGGGAAATGTCCCTGTTCCCATCAGTCCCGAGGCCACAGTCCGGCAGTAAGGACAACGGCCGTAGCCTCAGACCGCAGCTGGGAAACACCCTCTGCTTGGGCACCAGCAGGGCCCCACCAGTCACACCAGTTTCAGGAGAACCCCCAGCCTGCTGGGCAGGACACGCAGCGCTGGCTCGGGCGTGCACCTGGTTAGCCAGAGAGCGGACCGCTAGCCCCTTTCCCGGAGGAGGTGACAGCCTGCTGCCGCAGCGCTTCAGAGGTGAGAGGTGGCCGCGGTGTTAGACAGGAACTTCTTGCAGACAGGAGTTGTTATTCAAGCCAACAGCCCACACCAAGCGGAAAAAGGCAGAAAAGGAGAATTTGGATAAAGTGTTGATTATGTCCATGGGTTAATTTCGTGGTTTGTTTTTGCTTTTTTAAATGGGAGGTGATTGTCCAAGTTGCCGGTTAGGATACAACACACGGAAGCATGCAAGGTGGAGCCGTTATTGCACCAGTAGCTACAACCTACAAAGAAACACGGGAGGGAGGGGAAAAAGACACCGTGAGAGTTAGTTTCCAGTTATTTAAAGCAAGCCCTTGAGAACAACACATGATCCAGCTTACACCAGAGTAAAGGGTTAGTGCAGTGATTCTCGGAGGATTTTGAGAGGGATGTGAACACGTCTCCGGGGGGTTCTGAAGGTGCGGGGGCTCTGGCTGGCAGGGCGACAGAACGCGTGTGCCTTGAATACAACGCGGTGCGTGGGGATGAACAACAACTGCTGCCTGCGCCTTCGTTTCAGTGAGCACTAATTCAGCTGTCAGTGCTGGTAATTAATAGTGACACTCAAAGTACTTCTCCCCTATTAACTGCTTTGAGCAGAGAGGTATTAATGTATGCAAATTGACATGAACCACTTGGTGGGGGCGGAAGGGGGGTCGGCCTGTCTACCCAGGGAAAAATAATGAGGGTGGCTCCTCCACGAGACATCCTTCTGCAGTCCCACAAGCTGTTCAGAAATAACTCCCTATGGAAACACTAATCCAAAATAATCAGTTGGCAAATTGCTCTGGAGCTGAGCATTCTCCTGAACCGACTGCCCAGACGGGAAGCGTCACTTGGAGCTCGTTCCCAGTGTGACGCGGGAGCGGGACTGTCTGCAAGGGAACGTGCAGCCAGCCCGGGCTCTCGTCTGCTCTGAGGTCTCTGCTGAGGCAGCTGAAAGGATGTCAGCTCGGTCATCAGAGGTAGTGATCCAGCACAAGCGGATTTCAGAGGGAAATGGTGGCACATTTTTGATCCTTCCCTTCCTCAGCCATAACGGTGGAAATTCTAACGACTCGGGGTCAGTGTGGGCCCTGTCCCGTGCTGGTGGCAGACACTCTCTGAAACCAAACCTAAAGCTGGACGAGTAATCTACTGCAGGAGGGAGGTGAATATGTCCAAGTAGAAAATTCACTGTCAGAAGCATGCAAGCTTAATTGCATCATTTCCTAGTAACTAGGAAAGCCGCACGCACACTGTTTTGCTCCCAACAGAGGTTTGACAGCGCCCAGGAAGGCAATATAAAGCTCAGAAATATTTGAGCAGCAGCTATTCTGAGCAGCATAAATGTTCTGAACAGCAGCAAATACTTACTCAGCAGACTTCCAGAAATGCCCTGGGTGGGAGAGCCGACGATTCAGTTTTGGCAGTTTTTCAAGCATATCCATGAGGACAGTGAAGCTGGGTCTCTCGCTGAGATCAAATGACCAGCACGCTGAGAGAATCTCCTGCAAGGGACAGTTGTGGCTCATTGTCTCCACTTAGTTCCCAGGTCAACTGTGCAGAACACGGAGCTGGCAGAACGCTGTGAACTGTGTGAGCCCAGCCAGAGAACGTTCTAACAATCAAACCCATCCTGTGTACCGGGGGATTCCACTTCTACATGACAGTTATACGAGGGGCTCAGTATCAAACCCGCTGTCCCCTTCTAACCTGTTCTCTCTCCTGCCCTTTGTCTTTAGAATTATGAAAGAGTAAAATAAATCTCCTCTTACAGCAGCTCCCTCTTTTCCTCCTCAATAGCTGTATGGAAGGATTTCTACAGCTGAGGTACTTACATTGACTTCTTTCCCCAAACTAACAGTCGCAAGGACTTGTTTCACTCCTTCGCCGCTTCCAATCTGCCAGATGAGCGCCTCTGCGGGCTGGTTCTTGAAAGGCCATTCCCTTGCTTGGAGCTCAAACCACACAGTCCTGCAACATCAACAGACAAATCAAACCTTTGCCTGCACTTAAGAGAAAGCTACAAACCCCTGACACTGTTCCAGTCTCTTCAGATAAACTCTGGAAGGTGTATCAGGCTGTGCAGCAAATCCTCCCACCCCACGCAGCTCCCACCCGTGATTTCTGTTGAAGGTAAGAAAAATGCACCCCAGCTGGAAGCCCGAGTCGTGAGCAGAGGATCTCTGACTCGCAAGGCTCAGGTCTGTAACAGATCTCATTAACAAGCTCCCCTGGTACTCCCAGGTGTTCCCTTCTTACCCAAAGGCATAGATATCTGCAGCTTTGGAGAAAGGCAGCTTGTCTTCGTCTTTCCCAGGGGCCATCTCACGAACAATCTCAGGGGCCAGGTAGCACAACCAGTCATGAGGCAGCTTCAGTTCATTCTCCCTCCTGAGTTCAAAGGACAGAAGTGGTGCTGAAACACGACTGCTTCAACAAAGGCAGCGTATGGACTGTGTCTGTGCTTCACCTAGTGCCTTGACTTTATTTACTCAAGTGTTTTTGCTAACACTTTGTTTCTAATTTTCGTGCCATATTAAAAAATCTGCATGCATTAGCCTGACTCTGCAGCTCACTCTTGGGCTTATTTTGTTCATTCTGTGTTCCGAGTCTTAATCCATACAGAGCTTCCTAGATCTGTGCTACTGGAACCGTAGACAGAACTCTGCTTAAAAAAGGAAAACAAAGTGCATATTCCCAAAGTGTGTGTATGTACTAAAGCCATCAACACTCCTCACTCGTACTGTGTAACGCATCAAAATGTTTCTCTACTTGATCATTTTTTATCATTCTAGAAGAGGACCAAGCATTGAAACCTCCACTTACCTTCCTTCCTGAACCACACCCGAAATTCCAAATAATCCGAAGTCAGTGATCACAACTTTCCCATTGTCATAGAAAACATTCTTGGATTTCAGATCCTTATGCACGATCCCCTTTGCATGAAGATACCCCATGCCCTGGGAAATACACGCAGAGATGGAAATAACAAGAAAAAAGTTTACAAGTCTCTAACTCTGGGCGTGCTTTGCTTTCTCATACACGTTTGCTGTCATTACTCCAGCACAAATGATTCACTGTAGGGGGGGACATGGCAGCTGATTTGTGCAGGAAGGGAGCAGGGGAACTCTGCAAGGGAGCGGGTCTCAGTTCAGCGCTCAGCCTCTTACCTTAATGATCTCCTGGGCTATCTGCCTGGTTTTGTTAATATCCAGCGATATCTTGGGGTCCCTTACAAAGGAGTGAAGCGTTCTTCCTTTGCAGAAGCTACAGGAAAGAACAACAACAATCCTGAAAAAGGTCTTTAAAAGGAAAATAAAAATGTAATACTGGATGTTTAACTGGTTTTCTCATCGTGTAGACAGAATCCCAGCGCTCTTCCACTGCTGGGAAATGCCGTTTCGAGAACGTTAAGGATCCCCTTGATTTCCATCTGTCTGGCTGTACTCACGTACAGACCTGCTGTTAAAGCATGCTCAAGGATATGCAACATGCTTATGTTTTTTTCCAGAGACCCAGTTGTTGTTGTCCTGTTCTGACATCTGAAGACCAGGTTTCAAAACCTGAGCCCCAGCTTCTGCTGCTGGTGCTACTGGTCACTTAAGCAGGAAACTTCTTTTGGAACCGGCCATTGAAAGGGGTGGGTGCCTCCGCGCCAGACTGTGAGAATGGCACGCCCGCGGCCTTCAGTTCAGCCGGCATGTGAACAGCCCCAAAAGCTGTTCTTTAGGGGCTAAATAATCCCCACCCCACCTAGATACTGACAGCTGGAAAGGGGAGAACACCAGTAACGTTTCTGCCCCGTCAGCAAGTGTCCCAAAATTTTTAGAAAGGAACAGATAACGGTGGTGTTCCCAACCTCGCCCCCTGGTTTATTGTCACTTTGCTGAACTGGAACCATCTGGAGGGAGATGACAGAGGAACAGCCTGTTCCAGTTTTTTTTTTCTCCTGTTTTTTAGATTTTATTATTTAAGAATTAAAAGATAAAAAGGAAATCGACAAAAAATATTAAATGTTCCCTTAGAGGAGGCAACCCCAGCATCCAGAACTCTGAGCAACACAGAATGCTTTCATGTCTGCCATCTTCTGACTGCAGCGAGAGGTTTATTTTTATATATAAAAATAAATATTATCTATGTATTTTATTTGATATATATTTGTGTATAAAAACAAAAACAATTCAAAGATGCTATATCCTTACCTGGTAATGATTGCTAGATGAGGAGGGTTCATGCATGCTCCCATGAAAAGTACCACGTTCTCGTGCCGGGTCTGTCTGTAGTTCATCACCTCCTTTTTAAAGAGCTTGAGATGATCCTGATTGTTCCCGTCGATCTCCAGCAGCCTGATGGCCACCTCCCCGTGCCATTTCCCCTTGTAAACCTTCCCCCATCGTCCCTGGCCAATGGGGTCCCCCAGGTCAATCTGCTCAAAGGGGATGTCCCATTCTTGCAGGTAGACGCTGGTCTGGCTGGGTTTGCGATAGATCATCCCCTGCAGGTGCGGCCGTCTGTTTGGCAAATCTTCCACCTCATCCTCATCATCTTCAGGTTCCGATTTATTAGTCTCTGGTTCTTCCAGCTGTTTACAGAAAGAGAAGGGCAGCATGTGCTGGGAGCCTGAGCTGAGGGCAGGAGCAGCCTAGCAGCCCCCCAAAGGCTGTTTGGGGAGAACTTCAGGGGGCTGGAGGGACGCGTTTGACCGCGGCTCTAGAATGCACCTCACAGGACCGAGCCTCTCGGAAGGCTACAAACAGACACACATCTGCACGTCAGTGCGTGCAGGTGAGGACACGGGCGTTAAACCACGGATCCTCAGCTGAGATCCTCGCAGTACAAACAGCTCAGCGGAACTGAGGTGAGGCACAGCTGGTCTGCTCTCGTCGTTCCAGGGCCACAGCCCTCTTACTGCCCTTCCAGCGTCACATTTCGGATGGTGCAACAGGGAAAACCAGGAAACCTACCTCTGCTTCACATCCAACTCCATCCGTGTCAGGCTGTTGGTCAGCACTGGGAAGAGAAGACAGGTTTACAGTGAAAATAACGTTTGCATATCCACTGGGGTTAGAAAAGTGGGCTGCTACAGGTGCCATTGGTGGCAGGTAGGGGACAGATCTTGATAGCCCTGGAGTAGGTCAGAGAAAAATACAATGACTGCTCCACTGACCAGAGAAGGACTTTCTAAGCTTGCTTTGGCAAATGAGGGACAAAGACTCTGAAGTGGTTTTCAGTGATTGTTAGGAATTGACTGGCCGCGGCACGGGTGCATTATTACAGTGTGTTCCAGTAACATACTCTGTGGCTACAACTGGAGCACCCACAGTGGAGAAGCAGGTGGCAGTGCTGGCAGTGCTGCCCTACAGTTCAAACCCTGGAAAAGATGCTTGCTTGCAGCTGAGGGTGTCAGCTCTTTTAAATCACACAACTCTGTAACTTCTGCTTCATCGGGTCTTTCTGATCTCGGGAATGCACACACAGCCGTAACTAGACATCAAAGGCACGGACTTCCTACTGTCCCTTGTACAGTAAACATCATAAACTGGGAATACCAGTATCACCCTTGATGGGAAATGATCCCATGAGTTCTTAGGTGATAAGTTCAGGTTTGGTCACGACAGCGCTTTCAGGCTGATCTGGAGACTATCAGGTGAAATGATGCAAAGGAAAGAATTTGAAACTATACTTACTTAGTGTCTGCAGCTGTTTCTGGAGGCTGTGCTGTCTGTGCCGGACTGGGAATTTCTGGGAAAGTAGAAACATTTATGATACAAATTTTACACTTTAATCTCTTATAGACTGGAAGTTTTAACATTGCAATAGTGATTATTTGCTTCTTATTCAGGAATTTTAAAGCAAACTCAACCACAGCCCGTATGATTTTATACTTGTATTCATTTAAAACTGTCCTTATCTCCGTGCCCCTATATTGACCAAGCCCAGTCTTTTTCCCATTCACCTTCTTATCTGTAAGGACTTTCAAGGTCAGTCCTTGTCTGTGAACTGCTCACGTGCCTTCACGTTGTCTTGCACAATCTGAAATACCGAAATCCTCCCAGAACTGGGACGTTTACGTTCAGCCGTACTGCAGGCCGTGTATTCCAGCTGCACCCAGTCTGTCCAGTGTCACCAGTGCACAGAAAACAAAGCTTGGGTTCCAAATCCTTCCAAAACCCAGAATAAATCCTCTATGCCTGGCATCCCACATCACCCCTTCTCACTTTGGAAACAAACGCTGTTCTGAGGGTTCATGAACAGCTGCATTAAACCCCACAGGCGAGAGCCTCCCTTCAGAGGTGAGCCGACAGTGTCCGTTCATTCTCGCCAAGTATGTCACCCTGGGAGCCAGCCTTTGGGAAGAAAGGACCTGGCTGTGCACAGGATCCCGCAGCAGAAAGCTGCTGTTCTGCAACTGAGTATTTGAAGTTTCATCTTAGTGTGTAAATCATCACCTCCATTAGGAGAGAGAGGCCTGAATTACATACCGAGATAAGAGAAAGTTTTAATTGTTTTAGGTATTTTTTTTTAAAGCAGAATTATTGTTCTTGGGCAGCATGCAGAAGTTTACAAACGAGTCATTTTTTGGCAGCAGAAGCTCGTTAGTAAATTAAAACAATCAACTCACCTGGGAAGATAAATTGTTGTCTATGCTGAATGTAGTAGGCAGCTTTTATTTTTAATTTTTTTTTTAAAGAAAAAAAAAAAAAAAATTACCAGGAGAAAAAAAGAACACAAGTTAGAGGATCATCAGTAAGTGCCCCATATGCATTCAATGAATTAGTCCCGACCCACTGATTAGTAGATTATCAGCCTGCTCCAGGGGGTGAATTTCAGCACATGCATTTTCGGAAGACTAGGACAGATGATACTTATCAAATGAAAGCTGTGTTACCAATAAGCAAACAGTCTGGTGGGAAAACAACACATTCGGACTTCAAGTGTCAGAAGCAAACGTAGAGAACCCGGGACAGGCCCAGGTAAAGCTGCTGGTCCAGAGCTCTCTCACATCTTCACCTTTCCAGAGGTGCCCTCAGATAAACTGAAGCTCATGAACCATTTTTTTTTCTTTTTTTTTTAATTTCAGTGAATTTGAACAGTATGTCCTAATACAAATTGCAGTAGCCCTGTACTAAACTGGCTCCGCTCCTGCTCCCTTTGAGCCTAAAATAGCAACCTTNAAGCTTGCTTTGGCAAATGAGGGACAAAGACTCTGAAGTGGTTTTCAGTGATTGTTAGGAATTGACTGGCCGCGGCACGGGTGCATTATTACAGTGTGTTCCAGTAACATACTCTGTGGCTACAACTGGAGCACCCACAGTGGAGAAGCAGGTGGCAGTGCTGGCAGTGCTGCCCTACAGTTCAAACCCTGGAAAAGATGCTTGCTTGCAGCTGAGGGTGTCAGCTCTTTTAAATCACACAACTCTGTAACTTCTGCTTCATCGGGTCTTTCTGATCTCGGGAATGCACACACAGCCGTAACTAGACATCAAAGGCAGGGACTTCTTACTGTCCTTTGTACAGTAAACATCATATTTGGCTTTATACAACTGGGAATACCAGTATCACCCTTGATGGGAAATGATCCCATGAGTTCTTAGGTGATAAGTTCAGGTTTGGTCACGACAGCGCTTTCAGGCTGATCTGGAGACTATCAGGTGAAATGATGCAAAGGAAAGAATTTGAAACTATACTTACTTAGTGTCTGCAGCTGTTTCTGGAGGCTGTGCTGTCTGTGCCGGACTGGGAATTTCTGGGAAAGTAGAAACATTTATGATACAAATTTTACACTTCAATCTCTTATAGACTGGAAGTTTTAACATTGCAATAGTGATTATTTGCTTCTTATTCAGGAATTTTAAAGCAAACTCAACCACAGCCTGTATGATTTTATACTTGTATTCATTTAAAACTGTCCTTATCTCTCCCAGTACCTCCGTGCCCCTATATTGACCAAGCCCAGTCTTTTTCCCATTCACCTTCTTATCTGTAAGGACTTTCAAGGTCAGTCCTTGTCTGTGAACTGCTCACGTGCCTTCACGTTGTCTTGCACAATCTGAAATACCGAAATCCTCCCAGAACTGGGACGTTTACGTTCAGCCGTACTGCAGGCCGTGTATTCCAGCTGCACCCAGTCTGTCCAGTGTCACCAGTGCACAGAAAACAAAGCTTGGGTTCCAAATCCTTCCAAAACCCAGAATAAATCCTCTATGCCTGGCATCCCACATCACCCCTTCTCACTTTGGAAACAAACGCTGTTCTGAGGGTTCATGAACAGCTGCATTAAACCCCACAGGCGAGAGCCTCCCTTCAGAGGTGAGCCGACAGTGTCCGTTCATTCTCGCCAAGTATGTCACCCTGGGAGCCAGCCTTTGGGAAGAAAGGACCTGGCTGTGCACAGGATCCCGCAGCAGAAAGCTGCTGTTCTGCAACTGAGTATTTGAAGTTTCATCTTAGTGTGTAAATCATCACCTCCATTAGGAGAGAGAGGCCTGAATTACATACCGAGATAAGAGAAAGTTTTAATTGTTTTAGATATTTTTTTTTAAGCAGAATTATTGTTCTTGGGCAGCATGCAGAAGTTTACAAACGAGTCATTTTTTGGCAGCAGAAGCTCGTTAGTAAATTAAAACAATCAACTCACCTGGGAAGATAAATTGTTGTCTATGCTGAATGTAGTAGGCAGCTTTTATTTTTAATTTTTTTTTTAAAGACAGCAAAAAAAAAAATTACCAGGAGAAAAAAAGAACACAAGTTAGAGGATCATCAGTAAGTGCCCCATCTGCATTCAATGAATTAGTCCCGACCCACTGATTAGTAGATTATCAGCCTGCTCCAGGGGGTGAATTTCAGCACATGCATTTTCGGAAGACTAGGACAGATGATACTTATCAAATGAAAGCTGTGTTACCAATAAGCAAACAGTCTGGTGGGAAAACAACACATTCGGACTTCAAGTGTCAGAAGCAAACGTAGAGAACCCGGGACAGGCCCAGGTAAAGCTGCTGGTCCAGAGCTCTCTCACATCTTCACCTTTCCAGAGGTGCCCTCAGATAAACTGAAGCTCATGAACCATTTTTTTTTCTTTTTTTTTTAATTTCAGTGAATTTGAACAGTATGTCCTAATACAAATTGCAGTAGCCCTGTACTAAACTGGCTCCGCTCCTGCTCCCTTTGAGCCTAAAATAGCAACCTTGTCTCAGATCAAAAGCTGGATGTGAAATGCAGCAATGTGGAAGGCTAGATGTAGCAGCTAGTGAGCAGCAAGTGACTTCATTTCCAGCCCAAAGGCATTAAATGTATTCTCACTACGTGAATCTTTGCCCTTGTCAGAGATCCTTGCCTCTATGGGCTTTGGTAAGCACTGCACATCTGGGTCCTCAATCTGCAAAGTACGTGGGGTAAATGCTCCTCCACCGTGTATGTGGCAGTGGTTTAAAAATGAGCGTTGGCTGATGGTTATCTTTGGGAAAAGACTGGTACAGTAATTCATCCCAGCTCTCATTTTCATGTTTTGCTCTAGCAATCAACTCATGATTTAGAGTCACCGGTGACCAAACACAGCAGGCAGCATGCATATTACAATACAATCAGAAAAGGGAGGGGAAAGAATATATCCTTTTTTTCCTTAGTCCTTTTCAAAAAAGGAGGAAATAGAAAGATCAAAACACTTAAGAAAGGTGCCAGCACTCCTCAGTAATTTGTCTCCTGCAAAGGTATCTTGTTGATGCCACTTTAAAACTTTTAAGAACAGACCATCTTCTTTTATCAGGTAACAAAATGTGCCCTCACACCTTGCTTAAGACACAACCACGTACTCAGAAACCTGCAATGACCTGTGAATCCTTGGTCAGCCTCTGCTTGCACAGGGGCCTTTTTGGTCTTGGCAGAGGTCTCCTGAAAAATTTAAGTTTTACCTGGGAAGTTAAATCGTCCGTCCCTCTGGCCCATAGGAGATGGGTTTGGAGGAGGCGTTGCACTGGGAGGGTTGGAAGACTGGAAAGGTGCTGGAGAAGATGGTGTGGATGAGGTTGTAGAAGAAGGATTACTGCTAGAGTCCAGGTGGTTTATTGCTGGTGGATGCTCCTGCAAAGCAAAGAAAGTCACTCATGAGGAGACAATAAAAAGAAAGAATTCCCCTCAATGAGGAAAGCTGTCCCTGGCCTCAATCACAGCATAGTTTTTCTAAGTGAGTAGGCAGCTGGAGCTGTTTTACCAGGAGAAAATGTCAGGTATCAAAGTCTGCTCGCAAAGTGAAAGCTCAAGGTGCCAATCCTGCTCCAACCAGCAAGATACTGCCACCGCCTCTCCTTATTGCAGCTCCTCAGTGACTTACAGACACAAGACACACTTCGGTCACCATGTACCTTTTTAGTTAGTGCTTTGGGAAGAGTTCCAAATTGTGGTTCTGCTGGTCTGTCTACTGGATTATTGATATCAGAAGGGACAGACTCTGTTCTTCTTATTTTTGTTACTGAAAAACAGGTTGAAGGGAGACAAGAGCTTTAATCAGAGGTTTTGTTCTTGTGATACTGTCAATTACATTGAAATGCTACAAATTTGTAGAAAATTACTTACTGGGAAGGAAGGATATTCTACAAGCAGGTGCCTCTTTAGTACATTTGTTGTGACATTTTAATCTGAAAAAGAAACATTAAATGTTAAATAGCAACTTGTTCTTTTCCAAAAAGAGGAAGCCTACCCTTAATTTGTAATTCTTATGCTAATCTCAGAGGGAGCTCTGGAATGCTCGGCCCCTAAGCAGCAGCATTCATATGAAGAATCCTATTCTGTGTGTCATTAGGCTGATGACAGCCATGTACATATCTCAGCATCTGATTTGTTTTTACTGTAGTTACCTTCACACTCCCATCCAGCCATAGTGAAGCACTAACATCTCAGTGCTGTGGACTAACTACCCAGGCAGAGAAACAAAATCCTCTCTGTTTTTAGGTACCCAGCTCCCACTACAGGACTTGCCCATGATCAGCTAGGAAGCCTGTGGCAGGGAAATAAATTAGATTCATCCACATGTCATGCTGCCAACCCAGATAAAGGCTGTGCCAAAGCATCCCTTTGCCACTTCAGAAGCTGGCTGAAAAAAATGATGCCACTGCTAAGAGTGCATCACAGCAAGAGATCCGTGTCACTGGCAAACTGATGGATCAAACGCAAAGTTGTTCTGGAAAAGATCATCACTCTGCTCACCTGCAGTACTTGCACTTCACCCCGAACATCATGCTTTTCTGACAGACTTGGCAAATCTGAGATAACCAAGACTTAGTAGAGAACCTAAGCAGAGACAAGAGGGGACAATGACGTTAACCAGTGTCTAAAGGCAGCTTAAGGTCTGTAAGGAGCTACAGACAGGCTGCACCCTTTCAGCGCTTTCTGAAAAGGGCGAGTGGTGGTGGGGAAGAGACTTCTCCCTTTTTCTGTGAGTGCTGCTCACCTGTGTGTTACAGCTAAGCCAAAGTCTCTTCGTACCATTTGAGGGGATCCTTGGGAGAGCTCTGATGGAGAACAAAAGGATGGTTTAGGGAGGCATTATTCACAAGCCTGCTTACCAGTCTAGACAGAAACAAAGCGATGACTGTCACAGATAAGGACAGCAGCCGTGACATGGCTAGTGGCCCAGCCAAGACTGGTTTGCCTTCTGCTGTAAAGCTGCTACCAGAGACTACTCTTTGATTGTTTTCATAGGGAGGCAATGTAAGATAAAATTTGGTGGTGGAATCATAATTCTTCCTGCTTTTTCTTAAATCATGATGTTTAGGGATTACAGAAGTCCGTCTGACTGGGTCTGGGCCATTCCTGAGGTGGGAAGACTTTACTCCCAATTGATTACCAGGAACACCATCACCCAGTTTTCATGCAGCGTCAGTAGATTTCAGAATTTTCTTTTACACTGAAAATTATCATCTCTATTTTATAGAGAGGGCCAGTGTGACTCAGAAGAATAAAAAGATTTGTGTGAGATGACTTAGCCAGCTGATAAGTGCAGAAGGGGAGACCTAGACTCTAAAATGCCCGTCCAGCACTCCAGTGCTTATAACTTCCCCAAAACTCTCAAATACTAAAATTCTGGCATATTTCCTGAATAAAAACTATAGCCATATTGCAAATCTGGGGAAAACTCCAATCTGCAGGCATCAACACAGACAGGTTCAAGGCTGGACACTGTCAATGCTTAAAAAAAGCCAGTCTCTTTCCTTGACCCTAGATGGCACCAGATTCTTCTTTTATCATTATTCCTGTGAACTTTTAAAGGTCTTCAGTGGTCTTCAGCAGCTTAGAATAGGCTGGAATAGCTAGTTGCTTTTTCAAGGAATATTGCTGATCTAGTGTGGCCAACCAAATGCACAGTCATCTGAATTAATCGTAATACAACAGTTAAGGTGGCTGTTAACGTCAGTTAAGGTCCCTAAACCCTTACTGAAGAGTCCTAACAAATGTAACAAAGCTTGGAATTGAATTACAAGAGCCTACAGTAGAGATTTTAAAACAGACAATATGACCAATGCATAGAAGCACCAAAGTTCTTCATTTCTATTTTAATTTATTCTAGTGCCTTTTTAATTTATTGCATAAACTGTATCACTCTCCCCAGAGAAATGCTCAGATCTCCGCTCTCATTTTCATTCTACAATTTTCTTTCTATGCTTTTTCATTTCTGAAAATAATTTCTGGGATTCTTGTTTTAAAGGAGTTAGATACATGTGTGGTGCTATAATGTCCTTACTTGGACTTTTCTACTTTACAAGATGAGCCACTTTCCAGGATGCCCGTATCTCTCTACGTCAGCTTCCAAGGTTACAGGTTGTGTCTAGAGACAGACACCCAGAGGCTGATGGGGATAGCCGGAACACTGAATAGCATTCATATCTTACTGGATAAAAACATGAGTCCTAGTCCTGTAAGCCCTTCAACGTGTGAACAGACTCATCAACATCAGGGGAAGCAATCCACATTTAAGCACACGCTGAAGCACTTCTCAGAAGGTTGCATGCAGCTGTCTAATTTCATTATAGACATACTTGGCAATAAATATCCAAAGACACTAAATGGTTAGACACAAAGTTATTTCCAGTATCAAGAGGCACCAGTAACAGCTGTCTGAAGCCACAGACAAGCAATTACACCCCAAATCCTTGCTTTAACCCTTTAAACATCAGTATTCCTTTTCCTTGCTTTTGTCATCTGAAGAAATACCAGGTACAATAAAAGACCGTGTGAACATCCTGCAGTTCTCCAGTGGGCCAAAGTTAACAGAAACTCAGGGGCAGGAGGCCAGATTGAGGACCTCCAGAGGCTGCATGGGGATGATCAACAGATAGGTGACAGGGACAGGTTCTTCTCTCTCAGCAATGAAAGGAGGGCAGCCCTGTAAAATCTCTTACCGAACCTAGAGAGAGAAAGAAAAAAAAAAAAAAAAGGTGTTTTTAGACATTCGTATTCATGTGACAGGATACACACTTTGCTAGAGTGCATGCTCCTTCCTGCAGCATGTGATGTTGTGTTTACAAACATCTCTGGTTTTGCACAGGCTCCTGAGGTTGCTGCATAGCCAATATTTTCCTGCCTACAGGTGGTAGACTTTGCTGGGTAGAGCTCCCGCTCCAGCCTGGCAGTGAAGTGTATGAGAGTCAGGGTAAATTGTAATAACCCAGTGCCTGCCAGAGAACTGGCATCCTAGCCTAATCTCTGTGATGTTTAGGGACAGCCAGAGGCCTTGGAAGGCACATTTCTTTCCCAGTTTCAACTATGAGTTGAACGTTAGATTAACACCTTCTATCCTACCTACATATAAAAAGCGAATCTCAAAGCCTGGATCAGTCAAAAAAAAGGTATAGCCTAAGACCGTTTGTCTTTTCATGGAGCTATAGTTGTCTATATTGTAATAAATGTGTTTAAAGCTTACAATAGCGGCTAAAATACATCTTAAGATAAGAACATTAAAGGGTACCAGCCACCTGAACTGTAAGGAACACTTAAGGACAGAAGAGAATGGAACTGGCTACTAGATGCTGGAGAAGAACTGGCTGGGGCCCTTTAATAACAGCAGCCATCCCAACCTCCCCAGCAAGTGCACTTTCAAATAAATTCAAATAAATTTCAAGTCAAGTACAGTATTAAACAGTGGGGTTTGTGGTTATCGTAGAGTATCCCACTGACAGAGATTCTCAGGCTACAGTGACACCATGAGAAGGCACCTGGGCACCAGCTCTGTCAGAGTCAGAACAGGAACGCTGCCCTTTGGCGTGAGCACAGCCCCCCCGTGCCCGTGGGGAAGGAGGAGGTGTCAGGCTTACTTTATGGGAGGAACTTCATCTATCCTGTTTCCCAGCTGTGATTCATGAGACTTGCTCCTTGTGAGGGTTGGAAAGTTAGGTAGCAGCTGAAAAACCTTCCGGCAAGGGGGAGGAGGAGTCCGTGGTGGCTTCAACTTATGTCGCCTCTTGGTTTGAGGAGTGGTTGGTGGAGTGATGGTGATGCTGTGAGGAGTCCTTGGCGTTAACCTGCCGCTGTGCGCGGGGAACGCAAAAGGGTCCAGGAGGTTTTCTGCATAGATAGAAGGTCCGTAACTGGAGGCAAGCGGATCCGCAGGCGGGACTGTAGATACCGACACGGAGCGTCCCTGCTGGCTGCCGCCCTTGGGAGGATGTAGTGCGGCGGGGGTCCAGGCAGAGGAGCAGGGGGATTCCGCCGCATTCGCAGAGGTGCTCTCTCGGCGTGCCTCAGAAAGGTTCACCAGCACATCATCTCTTAACTCCCCACCTGTTCACCAACCATAGCCACGTTAGTGATTGATTACAAAGAAAAAACAATGTATACACGCATACCCAACCATGCTGCTTTGGGCTATAGGCTGGGTTTCCCCTGCTTTGCACCCAGCCAAGCCTAGTTTCTCCTCCCCAACACCCATCTAAGACATCAGGTAAAGTAATCTTTAAAACAAGAATGGCAGGAACTACCCTTCTTTCCTGGCTGCAGCCACGTAGCTCAAAAGCTAAGATCAGGTCCTGCGTTCTGAGAGGGGCTGAGTTTTAACGGATTGTGGCCGTACGGAAGAACTGGGGTACACACACCTACATCAAACAGGCACCTACATCCCGCTGCGAGCCTGGGCGGACTTGGTGCCAGTCTGCTTAGACAAATCTGTACATCCAGCCTCTCGCCCTGTCTGCTTTTAGACTGGTCTTCGGTAAAAAGGGAAGCTGTTTTCTGTTAGCCACCAGAACTGCTCAATACCACTCAAACCGAGCAAGGCCACCAAGTGCCCAGAGCTCACCTGACCCAGAGCACTGGGCACTGCTGTTCAGCTACAGAGCTGCTGTGTGTGCTCAGCCTGTATTAGCTAGAGCTGCAGCAGGGACAGACAGCTGGACAAGAGGGAACCACCACATCCTGCTGGATCGCTGGTGCAGCCCTGCACTGCCTTCTCCAGTGCCTAGCACTGTGGTTCAGAATGGTCCAGAACAGCTTGCGGACCAATTCTGGGTATAATGGGGGGAAAGTGCAAACACCTGCAGGCAGCAAAGCAAGAAGGCACAGAGTATTGGGATAATTTCAGAAGCTTAATTCATCAGGATAATTCTGTCTTAATTTCAAGTATGTCCCTAATGACCTAAATCAAAGCTTCAGGCCCTGGTGTCCTGTTGACCAGTCAGTGGTTGAAAAGACGTGAAAAATATATATAAAAAAAAATTTCATTTCTTTATAACAAGTGAATGCCATGACTTCTGAACAATGGCTGGTTTTGCCACAGTATGGATGGAAAATATTTGACAATCCAGGACAAGAAAGATTAGACAAACGGAAACATGAAACTGAGCCGTTTGCTGACTTTTCCATTAACTAATCTTTGTGATTTGCAAATGGTATGGAGTGTCATAATACCAGCAGGAAACATCACCTTTCAGTGACAGATTGATAACTGCTACAAAGAAAGATCTGGTGCACGTTAGCAGCAGCATGCTGTCAGAACCACTCTCGGGCAAACAGATTTTACAATGCCTTTGAAAGCAGCCTGGGGAGGGTGACGGGGAGATGGTGAAACAGCACTCTGGGAATCTTGAGTCTGACTGATCTTGAATAACTTGGTCAGATCTATTTGCATGCTGAACAAACACATTTCTAATTACACAGTACCTTTCCATAATTTCAGGGTAAATCAGGGATCTTTCTAGCTCTTGAATCTGCTCTTGGAATGTGGCTACTGATTGTCTCAATGTTAGCAGTCAAAGACAGACAGCAGGAGGCAAGCAGTTCTAAAGAGAAGTGCATCAACTGGCCACTAGAAGCTACGCAGTGATACGGGGTTGTCAGAGCAATGTTCTTCTCTTCCAAAGCATTGAGCTGAACAATACTCAGGCTTCTGAGCACAGAAACGCCAACCAGAATGACACCTTCTCTCTGAGCTAGCAGTATTTGAGGAGAGGATTGCCTACCAGAAATCTGGCTGTATTCGTTAGGTCGAGGATATGTGTGCTGAATGATGGAGGATAATTGGAGCACTAGACACAACAACAGAGAGGGAATAAGGATGTAGTTTATTAAGAGAGGATATTTCTACATCCATTTATTTCCATTTAGTTATTTATTTGACATGCTGTCAAAACCAAATCCAATCCATAGCTCTAGATGCGTCTGATCACTGCAACTTCATGTACATCCAAGAGCTAAAACCTGATCCTGGGTTACAGAATATACCCACAGACACTCTCTAGAGGATTTTGCAGATTGTCTCATATGAAGAGAAGCAGGATTGTTGAGACACGAATTCCATAGAACAATAAGGCAGGCTGTACCTGATTCAGTCGCCTTCCGTAAGCAGCTCAGTGCCCCATTGAGTCTGGAGCACTCCTCGTCTCTGGCACCACATCTCTTCATTGTTTCTTTCACCTTTGACTCATTCATTTCTAGTAAGGCATCTAAGGTTAGCTCCTCTGGTATTCTCTGCAGAAAAACAAGATGATACACATTTTTTTTAAAATATATATAAAAATAAGACTGTCACTTGTTAATCTGATGTACTTTAAATAGTGCTGCTGTCTCAGTGCCTGGACTGACTCAGGATTTACTCATTTGGTAGTACGTCTCTCTTAAGGATCACTGGGTCAGTAACGACCGTGCAGCAGGTCTCAGCAGCTGCTCTGCCTCGTCCCTGCACCCTGAGACACAGGCATACGCTCCAGTGTGCTCTGTACCACTAGGATGCTGTGGTTGTTCTCTGATATTTCAATTAGGATTAGAGGTGACTGAAATATTCTTCTCCCCCTGTGGAAAGTTTTCGCTCGGTATTTTTGAAAAGCTACTAAAGCAAGCTTAACTTTTTCATTAAAAACAGCGGTCAGAAACTAAACAGGCCTAAAACCTGAAAAAATGTCCGATAAAGATGTTTGGCTTTTCAGTAGGGAAGTGAAAAGTAAAAGCCGTGAGGAAGATTACTTCTTTTGTTAAACAAAAATAAATGTTTTGACAGAGATAGTGACCTCCTCCTCAAGCAATTTTTTCTTCATTAGAGAACCAGCCGTACCCGTATCTTGCTTGGGAAGATATTTGTGCAGAACTCTTGGTACGTCTTAATACACCAAAGGCCCCAAAGTGATAAGGTTAAGATCAGGCAGACACAAAAGATACAAGAGACTGGAAAGCATGAAATGAGCTGGTATTTCCTGACACAGAACTGAACTGCCGCCTCTCTCCTCCCCCATTCAAATGTTTCCAGTGTAAGGCTGCAGCAATTGTGGTTAATAAACAAAACCAGGATATTTAGCCCAGATACCCAGGAATTTCCCTGAAAGTTTTGCCTAAACAAACCTCACTGCTGCCTGCTCTCACAAATTTCACAATATTTGGCCTCCTTCCTAGAGTTTCAACTCCTGGCATCGAGCTATATAAAAGGGTTTCAACTTTTATTTGAAGGGGAAACTCAGAAGTGCGTCTCGCTGTTTGGAGAAACAAAAAGCTTGAAATCCTTTATATTCTTAAACCCCGCTTCCGACTAAAAAGCGAATTTGAACGTTGCTGAATGTCCTTTACCGATCACATCTTTCGTAATCCAGACTCACTCCTTTGAGGTCTGATGCATGACTTTTGATTGTAACTGTGACAGTGCTAGAAACAGCCTCAGCCCTTGCAGCTTTGTAGGTGGTAACACAAGGAGTAATCACATAGTTTTCATTTTTAGTAAGTGTTGCATGGAGCAAAGAAAAGGAATAAATTAAGAAGGGGCAGAAATCTAAGAAATGCATCCTGCATCTTCTGTCACATGCCCTGAACCGGATGAAACACCAGACACAGCTGACTCGAGGAGGGGGCAAGAATTTAAATGAGCAGTAAGCACAAAGCAGGTCCCTAGTAGAGCCAGAGTTCAATGAAGTTTGGGTAAATTTTCTTTTTCTTCTACAAATGATATTAGCAGAATAAAAACCCCAGGGGTTCAGATCACCTGAGCTGAAACTGGAATGGGTTCCCATAAGTCACGTACTCCAGCATGAAGCCAGTACAGGTTTGCTCACAGCGGTCCCCAGCCAAACTGGGCTGATAACAGGATTAAACCAAGTCCTTCTTACAGTTTGCTGTTTCCCCTGCACCCCCTGAATTCCTCTCCCCTGCACGCAGACGGGCGGCTCACAGAAGCATCTTTGTTCAGTCGTATCACAAGGGCGGTTCTGCGATGCAGGACATCAGCCTCGCAGTGACACAAGCAGCTCTAAAAGGGACAGTGACCAGGGGCAAACAGCCACAGAGCAAGTTTTAATATAATATGCAAGAAAGTTTTCTACACCACCCCGGCTGCCCCTGTGCTCTGCAGCATGGCACGTAATGTTTCCTCAGAAAGCATAAGGGAAGGCCAGTGTCTCTGTACAAAAACATTTATCCCATTTCATGCTTTTACAGGGTCTTAAGAGTAAGCGGGATTACAGCGATGTCATTCTTGAATTATCTTGAAACATTTCCTCACCGCCACCACTCCCCACTAGGAAAACAGCCTCGATTACGTAGCCGCTGTTTCGAGCAGCAGTGTCATTCCAGATCCCAGCATAAGCTACCAAGTCACGTTACCCAGTATCACCTCTCTTCCCTATCCTCCGCACGACACAAATGTAACCAGTAACTTATTAGAGCTATTAGTAAGTCAATCAGTAAAGTGGAAGGGACAGATTTCCTCGGGAAAGCAAAGCTTTTCCACCACAGCCAGTTCCATAGCCCAGGCTTCGGATGGCCAGCACAAGCAGCTGAAATGCGGGGCCGGGGGGACAGGACTGGCTGCAGCACCATTGGGGATCTGGCTTCTCCAATGCCTGCCCTGTGACCAGGTCCAGAGTGGACGAGCACTGCTGATCTGCAGCGTTAACACTCAGGGTAGTGACTGGCATGGGCAGTGCACATTTGGGCTGGCAGAAATGCTAGTGGGCCACAATGCTTCGTAAAAATGTGGCATCAGTACTGGAAAAAGGTTCTCTCTGCCCAATTTAGAGATCACAGGGAAGTCAGGAAAGCAAATTCCAATAGAATAATAAAAAACAAAAACGAAACCACATAGGTTAGAAAAAAGGAGGAAATCAGCCTGCTCTGCAAGCCCGTGTCCAAGCAGCCAGGATGCAATCAAGTTCTCCTCTGTCTGTTCTCCTGTTAGAGGGCAAAGCACGGCACTTACCTAGGGCAGGTGCCACCATACCTTTGACACAAGCCTTGTCCCTGTACAGTTAGTCTTCAGGGGAGCAAGAAATGGGTTCTTAGGCCTTTGTACTGAAAAAGCTGAGTATGCAATGAGTGTGTGCTTCAATTTGTATCGATGAGGGGGATCTGACTATTTTCACTTCCCCCATCCTGGGTCTCTTGGTTGTGCCAGTACAGACAAGGTTAACTGGGGAACCCCCAGGGATGAGGAATGGCATCTGGGCCCAGCTGCGGGTTGTAAGAGCACACACACACACTGCTCCCAAGGCACAGCTCACAAGCACAGAGCTCTTGGGCTCACAACCAGTACAGATGCCTGAGGATGGCAGGGATGGGGCACTGCCGTCCCCCTCTCATTCCCAGAGGGGAGCACAGCCAGGCGTTTGATGGCACAGAGAACTCAGCTGTCAGTCCCCCAGCTGACTGGTTTCCCCTCCTTAGGCAATCTGTGCTCTGCAACCCGCTGTGGGGCCTGCCCTGAAGAGCTGTACTGGTTCCCACAAGGCACAGCAGAGCAGCACAGGGCAGCCCCAGCTCTTCCCTGCGGACTTCGCCGTGCATCCCTCACACAATCCCACAGACGTGCACCCTGAGAAAGGGTCCAGCCTGCTGCTAGCCTGCCCCCTTCCTGGGCCTGCATGCAAAGTCCAAGCTACTCTTTTTGCTCAATAGTTTAATTTTAGAAAGACAGAATAGCAAGTTGTAGGAAAGTATAAGTACAGAAAAGGAGATTATATTTAAACAATCCCAACGACCTTGAGCTGGGAGAGCTCAGACTTTCTGAACCTGCTGCCAGACCCCATGACACGCGACAAAAGAAATAAGCCTTAAAAGGGGGGAGGAAGGGGAAGTAAGAGGCTTTCTTTAAACAGCCACTCATGTGCTGCACGTATGTGCTGGCTTAATATAAAACTTGTCAACCTGATCCCTGTAAGATTGACCTGATATGATTTATCTCTGTGTTAGCCTGCCTGCCAATGTGATAATGATGAGGGTCACTAGTTCAAGACAGCTCTTGAAACTGGTTCCATTGGTGCTGATGCTCTGGCTTAGCTGTTGAGTCGGGGGGAGAATGTCCCCTGCAAAGCGCCCTGACAGCGTCCATCTCAGAGGAGCACGTGGTGGGCTCCAACCCCCTCTAGTGCAAGGGCCATTCTGGGCCCTTGCAAAGGGTTACTCCCAATCCTCAGTGCTGATGGTGAGAAATGTGGGTCCAACAGACCTCTCTTTACCTGCTTCATCATGGGTGCTGTGGCTTTAAAGAAATACAGCTTTAAAAAATGCAGCTTAAAGGCTCACACTAGGGCCAGGCTAAGTACCATCTCCCTGGGTGCACCTTGCTGTGACTACAGAATGACAGGGGAACCTGCAAGATATTCAGATGTTACTCTAATGATAAGGTCACAGTAAAAAAAAAAAAATTAAAAAAAAAAGCGAAGCAGGAGACAGAACCTGCTTTCAATCTTTCAGCACCTCAAAACTGCCAGCAAAATCTAAAGCCTTCCTCACTGCACATTGCTCAGCAGAAGTGATGCTGAAAAGCCCAAACCAGGCAATTATTCATCTCTGTAACAGTAAGAGGACTTTTCTACAAAGCTCTCCTGCTTATCAGACATACTGACTGTGCACTTCATGGTACGCATGTTTAAAAGAGAGAAAAGTAAACCACAGTGTATCCAAGAAGCCATCCAAAGGTTAGTCTCAATTAGTCAGGGTGAAGAGTTCACAATAATGTAAGAAGGTCTTTAATCTTGTCTGGTGTCCAACTTAAATCCCTGAAACACGGCAAAAATGCCGGTACCTAACACAGGGGCAGGTTATTTTTGGTAAAGATTCCTCCCTGCAGATAAGCCTATGGAGCTAATGCTGCTGCTAGCACTCTGCAAAATCAGCCTGACCTGCTCCTCAACCTGGTAGACATGGCTCTTCCTTCAAAGCCGGACAGTTGTCAAGGCCCCAAATGCCTCCTCTTAAATCAATACATTCCCTCACCAGTCATCCTCCCGTAAAGCAGCAGATGCTCGAAGAGAAAGCCCATTACATAAGGTGCTTAAATTCCCACTGATAGCTCCAAGTAAAGCATGTACGGATGCTCTTAGGAACATCTTGTGCCTGCTAGTTGTTATTTTGCTCTGGTTTTCTGGTGTCCAGTGAAGAAGGCACTGAGAAATCATTGTGTTATTACATTTCTGGAGATGTTATGGGCATTCAGGAAAGCCTCTCACATGAGATTCCAAGCTTGCGTTAAGCTGTGAGTACACACAGGCTAGGGTTTCACATAACATCTCCCTCTGCACTGTTTCACCTCTCACACAACAGGCAGGGTGCAGAGTTGCTGACAGGCTCAGGGCTTTCCCATTCGGTTTCTCTTTGTGGACAGGATAGCTGCTGTCACCTACTTTTCTGGGGAAGACAGATGTAGCAGTTGCAGTATTTCACTGCACAGCCTGAGGGACAGCGTGAGCCTCGTGCTGACCTCGTGCCATAAGCCATTCACAGTGAACAAGGCTGCGAGGGGCACCTGTCCCCCCCGGCAGGGAAGGGAACTCTGGCAGTAGCAGAAGATATTTTCCAAGAGCTGTTTACTCTGGGGAGGGCCTTCAGCTGGAAAGCGGCAGTGGAGTTTTAGGTCCAGGAAGCCTGCAGGACAGAGTTCATTTGCATACACACAATTAGCACATTCAGGATCTCTGCTATCTAGCAGTCCAGTCAGAGCTTCTGCTGCCAGACCCATGGAAATCCCCAGCAAAGAGCCAAAGTGCTCATAGTCTGTTCACGTAGATACGCTGACAGAAAAAGATGAGAGGATACAGCTGTGGAAACCCGATAGGCTCAGCCTCTTCTATTGCCCCAGCCAAAGTAAGGATGCACACACATACACCCCATGCTTTTCCTCCAACTGATCACCACCAGATCACAGTCCCAGCTAGTGTAACCCTCTGCCTTGGTCTTGTAGGGTCAGCCCTACACCAGTGCCTCATCCTCTGCGGATTTTCTCAGGGGCAGCAGGAGACACCTAACAGACAATTCCTACCCCAGGCAGGAGCCTTTCCTGCTCCTCTCCCCAGCGTGCCAAGCGCTGCCCCAGGCTTCCCCAGGAACCACTCTCCACTGCTTCCAAGACAGCAGGTCTTTGGCATAAATGCTAAATGGGGAATGAGACAAGTTTCACAAGCAAACAGGAGGTATTACAAAAAATATATATACATTGGGAGTCAAATACCTTCCGAAAATGCAACAGCCACAAAGCAGACCCAGCCACAGTACTGCTTCATCTGCCCCACACAGAGTCTCCTGGTGGCAAAGCTCTGCTTACAGCCAGCGATCACTGGGGCAGGATCTGCCCCTCCCTGTGCGTGACAGTTATCTGCTCTAAAAACAGCTTTCCAAACTTGATTGACTGGAACCCCTGCTACAGGGTGAGCAGGGCTGGTTCAGACACGTTTCAGATGGTGATAAGGAGATGACTCTGTTCTGAAGTTACCTTTTAAGATGGTGACAAGTTTTATGTGGGAACAAATATAATAGTGGTGTTTCTGGGAAGAACAACAGTAAAGACAGAGAGGACTTTTTTCTGTGCTGAAGGAAATAAAACAATAGAGATTTTTTTAATCCTTTTTTTTCGGTAGACAATCCCCAAGCCCAGAACCTAGTAAGAAGCTCTGCAAGAGACTTTTTCACCAGCCTCACAGTGTACACAGTGCTCTGTTCACATCCTCCTTCCCTCCCGGTCCCCCCTCAATTCTTGACCCCAGCTCTCAAGGGGAGCAGGACAATCCAGATCAGTGTATTTTTCTAGGTCCACTTCCAGAGCAACTTTTACCCACTGGAGACCACAACATAGCTTAAATACATCTTCTGTCTGTATAGTTCCTTGTCCTTTTCTAGTTCTCAGTTCAAGTATCTCTTTTTCCAGCTTCAATCCACCTTATTTAACCACTTACGCATCATTTATGGTATTAAACTACATGTCCATAGTGAGTGCTAATCGACCTCTAGGACTCCTAGAAAAAGCAAGGACTCCAGCATTTCCTAGGAAAATACTTGAAAAGTTACAGAACAATACCAGCCCAGCTCCAAACCAGAGCCTGCTCCACACGAGCCACCACTTTCTATGATAAAAATCTGTCTTGCAACTGATTAGAGGAACAATAACAAAGAAACAGCAATAGCACAAGTTGGGGTGCACAACTTGGGGTAGGGGTTCAAAGTTTTCACACCCCTCAGAATTGTGTATTCCCAGGGAGCAAACAGGACCATAAACTCGAAGCTTGTATTCACCACCTACCTCCAGGTCTGCTAGGTCCACACGGAACAGCCCTTTCACTCCGCGCAGCACGACTGGCTGACTGTTATCCATGTTCACAGGAGTTTTAGCTGTTGCCCAGCGCCATAAACAGTGCATTGTTATTACTATAATCTCTTTCAGAACTAAAGGATTTTACAAGCAGTCATTATTCTTGTTTTAAATATAGGTTTTCAAAGAAAAAAAGGAGCCCGACAACAAGACAGCAATTATAACAGCAAGAGCTTTCAAGCTTCACAATGTCTAGAGCAAGTCACTGAGCAAAAATAGTCTTCACTCTGGACTAGAGGAGTCAGCAGATATTCTAAATTAGAGCCGGTGCTCTATTTATGACAGGAGAGCCTGGGAGCTTCTGTGCTTCCCGGCATGGCAGCTTTATTTGGGAGAGGACTGAGCGGGAGAGAGGGGAGGGGAAGAGAGAGAGAGAGAAAAAGAGCATTGTTTCTCCAACCCCTGAGCTAAAAAACTGCTTGCAATTAGGCTGTTTTTCAAAGGTGTTATGTCACAGATTAGCACAATCTCGAAATACTCCCTCCAGCAACACTAGAAATGCAAAAGGAACCAGAACCATTAAAAAAAAAAACCCCATGAGCAAGCAGTGGGCCACAGGAGAGCCCTTCACCTGCACACGCCTCCTGCATCGTACCTGCTGGTTCTGTTAGACCTCAGAGGTGGCCAGGGCAGGGCTGTGTTGCAGCTGCTCTCCTTGCATTAAGGAAGCCAGTATGACTATCTCAGTTTTACAGTGAGCTAACAGTACCTCAGAGGTGGGAAGTCATTCCCCAGTGTATCTTGTATAGCAGCCACAGAACCAGGTACGGGACTCAAGCGTCCCCATTTTCATTTCATCTGACCTACTCGGACACCTCTTCAAAGGCTCCCTGACCACCTCTCCCCCAGTCACGTCACAGGCCGTGGGCTTAAAGCTAAGGGAAACCATTATGTATTTCTTAATAACTAACCTATTAAAGCTCCTTCTGTCAGTGATTTCCATTTTGAAAGCATTCAGCTGAGTTGCGGTTCACATGCTGCATAAAATCTAAGCAACAGCAGGAGAGATCCCACAATAGCTGTAACGTTTCTGAAAGACAACTCATCACAGACAAGCATCTCCCCTGCACTGTCTGCTGATGTCCCTGCCACCAACACCAACAGTGGCCACACTGCTATCTTCTAAGCAGTGAAAAAAAAAAAAAATTCACTGCAAGAACAGAGCAAGTGGTTTATTAGCCCCGCTGTTTCCATTTCCCCCAGATTACAGCCTGTTCCAGCATGCCTACTCAAAAATAATTTTAATGACCCGATGGGTGTTGCAGGTCTCCTGTCCAGCTACTGTAAATGCTACAGAAGATGTCTGCAGCTGCATGAAATGAATGCAGAACTTTTAAAAAATAACCAAACATTTGGAATCACAGAGGGATGTAAATGCTTTGTACACCTCTTGTATTTCTGTCCCAGAGAACAGAAATATAATGGTCACTGCTTGGGAGAGGATAGCAAGAGAGCACAAATAAACAGTTGGAATATGTTCTCTTCCTGCCTCAGACCAAAACCAAATTAGTTCACCCTTTTTAGTGACCACACAAATGGAAGGACAGTCTCAGCACTGTTCGCTCCCTGAATTTGTGGCAGATTTGAACTGTCCACCTTGGTCCCCTTTCTTCCACCCCTCCTCTCTACCTCTTCCCTTCCCCCAGTTCTGCAGGCATCACAAAGGATTTGAAAAAGAGCTACAAAGACATTCTTTTAGGCTCAGGCAATTCCAGTAACCTTAGAAACCAACAATAGTTGTGAGTCTGGCAGTTTGGCCACAGCCACAGGCTGCTTTTCCGTTCTCATTGTCACTGCTGCACCTTCAGCTCTGCTACCCAAAATCTTACTGGGCTGGAAGGCAACATACACTATCGCATTCAAAATAAATAATAGTAAATAAAAGGAACAACTGAGTCCTGAACTCATCTTATTTTACCAGAGTCTGGTCAGTTACATCAGGAGCAAGCTGGAATAACTTCCATGAAAATTCACTGAATTTTTCACTCAGGCAGATCTCTACTGAAGTCAAAGAAAATTTTTGCTTGTGTAAGGATCAAAGGAAGCTGAACGAGAACACTGTGATCTGGCCTGCAGAGCCAAAAATGGGAAAAAGAATGGAAAAAGCCTTTTCTGCTTTGTTCAGCCATCAGTGGACTGAGCTCTACTTACATTGCCATTAACGTTACGCTGAACTAAACTGTCCCCAGTACAGAACAGTATCAATCGGTACCAATTTGAACCAGACACTTTACTCAGGGGAGGGTGGGGGGTGTGTATATAATGAAAAAAAAGTCTCTTGTCTCTGAGCAAAGACTCCTACCCCGTCAAAATCCACCTGCCCATTACTGGGTTGCAGTCCACTGGATTTTGTAGTCTGAGTGCTGTCTCAGGCTTCACAGTTTCAAAGCCATCAGTCTGGGACAAACTTGCAAGCTCTGACCCCTTTTGCTGGTCTAAGTTTAGAGGGACACGGTGCTATTGGCTATTTTTGGATCTTCACTAATTTATAATTGTGGCATGTATGATTTTAGAAATAAGAAAACTCTAGGCTGTAATAACATTTTTGTCTGTTTGTTGGATATGTTGTGTGCACAAAGTTGTAATTCTTGGTCCTTTTAGGCTAGCAGCGGACACAGAGTATAGCATGGTACAGTGTTAGTGTCTTCTAAGAGCTGGTAAGTGATTAAGTTGTGGCGTCATTCTCAGACCTAGCAGGCAGAAGGAGAGGAGGTCCTGGGGACGCAGGACCTTTGTCTCACACTGAGCCATAGGTGTGAGGAGTTGCTTCAAATGTTATTACAAGGAGGGAGGAGGATAAAAGGAAGGGAGTGTTTCAGCACTCCCATAGGGGAGTGGAAGCACCCCTTCCACCAGAGTCCCTCTGTGTACCCACACACTCCCACCTTGCCTGAAAGTAAGTTCAGAAAACTAACTTAAACCCAGCAGGCAGCTGGAAACGTCTTGAAAGGGTGGGAAGGTTCTGTGCTGAGGGTTGTCTTCACCTTACCTGTACAACTTCTTTCCTCACGTTGACAATGTCTAACCAGTCATTGAATCTTGGGTAGCTGTTGAGCTCTGCCGTCCTGTCGTTCAGGGGCACGCTCAGCTTGCACTGCCGTTGTCTGTGGATGTAGTCAATCAGCTTCACCTGTTGGGATCCAGACAGTACACAGTTAAGTTCCTTTGGATTTGTTGTCGTCTTCCAGGGCAATGTTTGTACCGTACCTCGCCAAAGGGGATGCTGGTTTGTGAGTGGGGCTCTTTCATGACATAAAATGACATACTCTTACAAGCACTCGGGGAAATTCATACAGGGCAGCACTTCCCTCACACCAAGCATCTCAACACTTCAACTTTTCAGACAGCAGGACCTTGCAGGGCCCATCCCTGCAGGATTCTTCTCTAAACCCATCTCCACAAAAGTGCTCTGCAGAGGCTGGGTATCATGTCAAAGTACATCCAAACCATTTGAAACAATTAATTGCATTCAGTTTGACGGCACTGCACATGTCCATGCAACCTCATTCTGGATGCTGTGGGTATCGCTGGTCTAACCTACAGGACTATCTGCCCTCTTGCCCGCTGCTCCCCACGTTTGTTATGTTCTCTCACATCTGGCCTTCATTTGGGTTAGAAGATCAGTGAGGCAGGAATAGCCAACTACCCAATGACTGAGACCCATTATCTGATGGGCATTTTGATTACAAAATCCACATTAAAAATAATGATCTTAAAAGAACAAAATTTCAGGCAGTTGTACATCTTCTATTCTATTCTAAAGTTTTATTCCAAAGCTTTTATCACATGACCATCTCCTGCCACAGCGCTACACAGAAACCTTCACTTCAGGCACAGAAAAATAAAACGACAAGAAGGAATATTATCTGTGCCTTATGTTTGCTTATCAAAAAGAAAATACTCTCAAAAGACTTCTTACTATGTCACACATTCCCATGGGGCAGACTTGAGCTTCAAAACCTTCCTACCAAAACAATGCCTCAAAGGCAAGTTAGCTGATCCGTGGTTTATAAACCAAAACATGCTCTTAGTCAACAAATTTTAGCTTTTGGGACATTATTAGACTACAAATGAAAAAAAACAAATACAGATTCTTTTGGCCACTATAATACCTCTAAGATATTTCCACGTGAATGGGAGAAGCATATGGATCGCTTGCACTGTAGCTGCAGGTGAAGCCTGTGGAAGCCAAGAGGCAGCAGCAGCCCCCAACCAAAACACTCCACTGATGTTTCTTGGAGGTTGGCTGCAGCCCAGCAGCAGAACCACCAGTCCTGTGTAACGAAGAAAGCCAGCAGCTGTTGATAAGGCATTTCTCGCTTGTGTTTTCCTGTAAAGTCAGCTGAGGGTTTTGTTTTATGAGCAATCTGACTCCTCACAGCTATCAGGTGTAACAAGAAGATTGTCTCTCCCCACACTTCTGAATTCAGACAACAGTGCCATGGTTTGAGATTTATCAAAAAGTGGGTTAACACAAACAAAAGCGATTCAAACTCTTTACGCAATGAAGACAGAAACGCAAAGCAGTGCCACTCTTAGGAGAGGCAGTTGTGCAATAAAAGGACTGCTGTGTCCTAGAAGACTCAGCCATCACTTTGCATTTCCACTCTGACTACCCAGCTGAAACCAGAGGAACCTTGTAACCATAATTTCCTAACACAGCTTGGTAGCATAAGACCTAAAAGAAAGTACCTTGGAAATCCCACTCAGTCGTTCTCAGCCCCAGTACCCCTTTTATAAGAAGGAGATGATAGCACTTTGTTTCTTCCACCCTTTGTCTGCTTTCTCCAGCCAGACCTGCTGCTGCAGAGCAGTGCAGGGCAGACCCTGCAGGCAGGCACGGTTCTGCCAAAGCCAGCTGGGCTCCGCAGGCGCTGGCGACGGGCTCGGCAGAGGCCACGTTCCCGTGCCTGTACTCTGCGCCAATTAGAGACGAGTCAGCTCGCTCCCTCGCTCCTGCCATATGCTCGGGTGACTATGTGGCTTCACACACTGCTGCAGCTTGCTCTGCCTGTACCCGTACCCTTGAACATGCTGTCAGCTGCCCTCTCCTACACAGTGTACCTTCAGTTGTACACACCCCTGAATTCAGATGTCTCTGGACTGTGTGTGCTCTGTTCCTTCGGAGTTAGCTCAGCACAGGCAAGGGGGACATATGACATCATTGGCTGCCTTAGCCATGACCTTCTGCTTTCTCACTGTCACACGTATTTTCCCATAACAGCCCATCCAATGAGCCCTCTCATGCACAGTCAGGTCAGAAATGAGCTTGGAGATGCCGTTTCAACTATTTTCCTGCTAAGTCCTTGGTTTAAATTTCTTCTGCTCCTCATTGTATTTTTCCCCGCCTCATGGCTTGGCTGTGTGTCACACACATTCTGACACAGCACAGCCAGCTGGCCCGCGTTAGATGCGGTGTGACGCTGCAGCTCTACCTCGCCGTTACAAATAACTGTGCACAGCTCGGGGGGCAACTCCCACGTTAGGGGGGTGAGCTGGAAACACGGTCTCCTACAGTTAAAGCAGTTGTTCTACAGTTTAGACTGAACGCTATCATGGATCTTGACTGGGACTTTTATCTGTCCAAAAACTCCTTTTTGACCGCAAAGACCTACATCCTCATCATTAGGGTTTCATCCCACTCAAGATACTTGGTTCTCACTGCTTCCAAATGTATCATGTTGGCATCCTGGCTTCTTCCCTCAACAGACTTTAGGAAGGACGATATTAGAAGGAGAAAGAGGGACTTTGCTGCAGGTAAAGACAGGAACAGGATAGTCAAAGCCCTGACAGGAGAAATGAGGGGAACACATTTACCTTTCTTCTTGAAGAAGAGTGGATCTTGGCAACCCACGGGCTAGAAGCGAGGTTAACAAAGTGAGAATGGAGGCCATAGGAACAAGGAAGAATGGGTATGAACAGAGGTGAAGGTCCTCTCCTAAGAGGCAGAAAGAAGAGGCTGCAGGAAGTTTGAGTACCACTCGATAGCCCCCAATATGCCAGAAGTGAGCCTACATTAATCAGAAACAGCTTCCCAGCTGTGCAATAGATATGTCATGGAAAGGGGAAGGAAGACAGAAATCACCCAAGCCTTCTCTTTTCTGGAGGCGATTCCAAGCAAGATTCAGTGACGATATGCACTTTGATATACAAACTGCAACCACAAAATCCAGCCACAGGCAAACAAGTCAGCTGCGTGCTTGTAAGCCGCAGAATGTAGAGTTCCCAGGGTACTGTGGTATGTTACTGCTTCTTGCTCCAGGTCACCTCACCCCTTCCCCATTCCTGGGCATACCTCAAGGCTGCTGAGCACCCAGGGAAAGAAGCAAGATTGTTTGCAAAGTGATTTTGAAACTGGTCCAGCCAGCCGTGACAGGTCTAGGTGTAAAAGTAGCAGCTCGGCTCCTCAGTCTGATTGTAATCTGTTATTTTAGTGTAGGGGCTCCCATCAGGCAAGATTTATTTCCCTGGAAGAAGGATGAGACATCAGCATACTGTCTAAAGCTAGAGCTCCACACTTAGTTATATGTAATACTAATTATATGCAAATGCCTTAAAAGTAGCACATGCCCCACTATTAAAGCAGGGAACTGCAAGCACTGAGAGTGGCAAGAAAAGGTGTGGGAATCTGTTCCAAAAACCACGGTGGAAGGCAAGATGGACTAAGCATCTATTTATAAACTAAAAATCACAAATTAAGCAAAAGAAATTATACAAAAAAAAGCATAGCCCCACATTATTGTGTTACAGTCTGCAGTATCAGGAGGACAGTACGCTGCTTTGAGGAAGGATGCTCTTGAGGTACAGTCACTGTACTTGCATTCCCCACAAAAGTGCTCCTCACCAATTTCCATGTGACACCAGAAGCACCAGATTTAATAAGAGAATGGACCTCAGCTCCAAAGAGCTGCACTCCACTCCTAGCTCTGCTACTGGCCTGCTGTCTGACCGTGAGCAAGTTAAATAATCTGTCTTCTCTTCCATCCTGCATGTGGCTCTGCCTGCTTGTACTGCAGAAACTCCCTGGAGCAGGCACTTGTCTTCAACTATTTTCGTACTGCTTGAAAAAATATGGGTTCAAATATTTTCACTTGACAAATCTCATCCACAGCGTAAACTCCTAAAAGGATACTGCTGGAAGGTACGCTATGCAGCACAGATTTCAATGTCAAACTTTTCTTCTTCAATGCAATAAAACAAAAATATGATTCTCAAACATGGAAAAGCAGTCTGACAGCACAGATCTGAGTATCTTGGGTTGCCAAATCTGGTTTTCCCATGATAACTCCTTCGCATTTACTCTTCAAGACTACATTTGTTTTCCCCTAGTCCTATAAATAGTATATTTGCATTCTCTTCCCACCCTACGTGCACCATGCTTCTCCCCTAGGATGAATTTCATTTTGTTATTTCCTGCCCAGAGTTCTAACTCAACTGCATGGTTTGGCTTTAATAGCTGAGCTGTTGCAAAACCCTTTTCTGAGAATATAATAAAACTTCTGGGTTCAGTGACGCACGTAAAAACCCACAAACACCATGCAGGTCTCCAACCACAAACTAGACAGAGATAAAGCCAATAGTAAGCTATTCACTGCCTGCTTGCCAAACGGCACATCCGACTCGTCACAAATGGCAACCCCCACAGCAGAAGCAGCGACACTCCAACTGCCTTGAACCCACAGAGATGGGAACGAACAAGAACAGAGCCAGGATACAGAGCAGCTGGAGTGAATCGCTGTTTGCAGGGTGTGCACCATGAGAGCCCTCCTTCTCTCTGCCTGCTGTCACTGATGGCCAGGACACCCAGTTCCCATGTGCTCTGAGAACTGCACAGGTTGCCAGGTGTGCTCCTGGATGCATGTTTCTCTCCTCTTCAGAGCACTTTTAAATTCATATCCCTTTACAGCATATGTGAGAATCAGGCCCAAGATGTTTAGGAAAAAACTACCAAGTTTGTACTTTTTTTGTTTATTTATACAAAGTAAACAGCAGATCTCTTGAGATACAAGTTTGCCTGTACCAGTGACCTCCAGCCAACAGTTGGGAGTTTAAACGACTATGAACAAAAAGCAAACACACACAAGCTCTTCAGTTGCACTTGTGCAGATGTGGCACGGGACAGCAATGGCATCTGTAAAACTAGTTCACTGACATCAGGAGTCCTTGGCAAGCAAGGAGATACTACAAGCATGAACTGGAAGAATTAATATTCAAACTGCAGCCCAAATATTTCTGACCTCTGGCTAATTGATCAGAAATCACATTCTAACTTAATTTATCAGAATGTTACTAGTTATGGTTCCTACCCAGAGAAATTGAGTTTCACGCATTTGGGGGTAAACTGTCTCTCACCTTCTTGTTGATTAGGTTTTATTCATGTTTAGAAGAGTAGCATCTCATTCCAGAAGTCATTAACAGGCAAGCACATTAAACCTATCACAGCTTTTGCACTTGGCCAAAACCCAATCAGTCTGAATCCATAGCAATGGGTCCAACTAAACAGGGAGAAAGGAGCAGAGGACAGAAGAGTTGGTATTTTCCGAAGTCTTCCCTAGCTTATTCTCATGCTTTCAAACCATACATCTTAGAATACCCTATATATGCACAAAGAATAATTGTTGTCAATTCACAAAAAAAGGAAACTGAAGCACAGAATGGAAATTATACCTGAAACAACTTGGGGACAGCCAGAGAGAGGGACTCCAATAGGGACTCTGCTGTCCCGAAGTGCCAGCTGAAACGCCTTCACAATATCTACACTGAGACCAAGTTCGATTCAGTCACACATTTCACAACCAAATGCCATGTTGTCACATTTTTACAAAACTTATAATATTCTGCTCGCTGATGCCTGTAACTTTTCTTGATGACTTGAAACATATGCAATGTTTAGAAGGGATTTTTTTTGCAATACCCAAAACAAACAATTATCATTATTTAATCAACAAACCAAGCACACGTTCAAAAGCAAATCATATTTCTCCTGGGACAGGAGATGAAATCTCATGGAGTCTGGCAGCACTTGAAAAGACAATAATAGGAGCTTACACCAATACTGCCAAGCCTACAACCACTTACTGCCTTGCAATTTAACGAGCTGGTGGCTGAAGTTTTGAAAGGATCAGATCAATGTATGACCCAGCTCTTACATGTGGCTAAGAGAAATGCAAATCATCTATCTTCCCTCAGACAGGAATTAATCGGGAAGGAACTCCTCTATTAACCTCCTGCCAAGAACAGGGCCCAGAGGGCAAGGGTGTGCTCTCTGACAATAGCTGCTGTTCCAGCAGGACACTGCACCCGCTGGATCAGGATCGCACACAGGGAGGGAGGTTCTGCATTTCTGCCTCCTGAAACAGAAGACAAAACTTCTGATCTCAGGGTTTATCTCCATGGGACACTGGGGAGAGCCAGATGAATCATTTTAAGGCATCCAGTGAAAGTGGATTCACTTCACACCTTTAGCTGACTCTTATCTATTTTCCCCAGTGCCATTATATAGAGAAAAACTAAGTCAGACCAAAAAAAAAAAATCTCAACCAACCTGAGCATGGAAGAGAACACAAAAAGGTCAGAATCTGACTTGCCAAATTTGTCTCTGAAGTCATGCTCAGCAACCATGTGAGAAACTGATAAAGATCTCAACAACCATTCAGAGACCAGCAGCAATGCGAGTGTACTTCAGGACAGCGTTTTCAAAGTCATCTGAGTTAAAAAAGAAAAAAGGTGCAACCGAGTTGATCCATGCAAAGGGAAGAAATAGGATTTCATTTTTATGGAGCAAGCCATTCTGTATGCAAGGCTGCTTCCTTTGAGGTATTGAAAGCTGAAAGCTGGGGAAGAATCTGTGATCTGAACAAGAGCGCAGAAGGCCGCTGTGCAGATGGCCAGCACAATGAAACAACACATTCCTGACCTCACCGTGCGGGGCACACACAGCGGCTTGCTCCTCAGTACAGCCCAGCAATGAGGGTAACTGTTTGGCACTCCTGAGATACGGCTGTCACTATCCACTCTGCCCCCGATTCCTGTTTTTGGAATGGCCCTAAGAGCAGAAACCTCCTTTCACGGGTTCTGGAAAGATGATCACAACAGAGCCAGGAAGTCACCTGGATACTTCAGCACCAAACTGGAGGAAAGTAGCAAACACCAAAAGAGTAGAAATGCTGGTTGGTTTCTCCAGTTAGGACTGAAATGCAGCGATGCTAAGTGTTTCCTGAGCAGAACCTTCCCTGGTAGGGAGTAATCAAGGCACTCACCGTTTGTGAGCCTTTACAGTTCTCTGGGGCCAGAGGAGACCCAAAGAAATGCACCAGGACAAAGCGCCGGACCGGAGCAAATAAGGCCAAAGAATCATTACACAGAAATAGTGCTGAGGTTTTCCTGGTCTGTCCCGCAGACTGTGCACGGAGCCAAGCACAGACGGATGGTGGATCACAAGACATAGCTTCTAGTCTCAGCTCTGCCAGGGATCCGCAGTCACAGGGCAAGCCACTTGGTGCGCGCCCGCGAGGCCCGCTGTCCAGGCAACCATCCTAAACAGTTCTGATTCACATTAACAGTCTGCAATATCCTTCAACTAACAATAAATCAACTGTCTTAGCAACTCCTGTACGCCACACAACCCAGCACCGAGCTGGTCCTTCTGTGAACTTAAGCTTTAAGCAGCTGACTCATCCTGGTGCCCCCCGGCTCCTGGACTGTTATCATCTGATCACAACATCACCAAGCAGCTACTGATGTCTCACGAAACTGTCATTGTCCCTCTGTGTTCAGAGGACTGGCTTGATGCATGTATACGTATAAAGATACCTTATAACGATGTGGACTGTTCCCTTTCCAGTATAGGAGAACTAAACCAATGCCTGGTTTTAACTGGTTTAAAACCAAGTCTGCCTGGTGAAATGGAGAGAGTGGCTCTGTACCCTTTTAACATGACATATGTTCATGTTGCAGTGAAAACTCATCCAAACCTGTTCATAGAACATTTCGTTCGACCACACAGAAAACCATCCTTCCCATCTGTGCTTTCATTAGGAACACTCAGATGATGCAGGATTCAGCTGGAGAGTTTTATAATCTCAAAAAACTTCAAAGCTACCTTCAATCCAGCCTGGAAGGCAAGCATAAGAGCTGCACAGGAGCAAAATGCTCAACCCAAAATAAGAAGAAAAGATGCAAAAGTCAAGGAGCAGTTCTAAAAACAGGTCATGAAAGACAACTTTCAGGTCCTCTGATCTAACCACTAGATCATGGCAGCATCGGCTGCGATGGAGCTTCTAGAAAGCAGAGGACACCAGAACGATGCCAAGGATGGGAACAAGCGCTTGGGGTACCACCCTGCAGGCTGCAGCATGCCACAGAGAGAGCTGTGCTGGCTCACACCGGCTGAGGATCTGTGCATAGAGTTTCAATGCCAGCCTTACTCGCAGCAGCTTCTGCACAGAAACAACTGACAGCCTGCTGCTTCTGCAGAACCTGGCTGTCTCGGCTCACTTGAGGACTTTTGGGGTTGCTTATAAAAGAAAAGGAAATAGTTTCTCAATGCATTGCTAAACAAACCCTGCAAAACAGGACCCAGCACAAGCCAGCAGAAAAGTACAGACAAGGTATGCTCTGGGGGAGGGGGAAAAAAAGCCTTAGGAGAAATTAGTAAATAAAAGCACAGAGAGGTAGAGGAATAGGGAGAGATGGAACACCAGATGGATGGATTTTCCTTTGAACCTTCAGTCATGCCTGAGGCTGACACAATAGCCACTGCCCAAACACTGCAGTATGTTATTTCTGCTTTGTCAGATGATGCAGACAGCATCATTTCTGGGTCACTTGGAGGCCACGTACCACCCCTTTTCTCTCTCTTCCTTTTTTTTCCACAATCCCAGCAACTGAGAGCTGTTTTGAGGCCTCACCAGCTAGCTAAGAGCGTGAGTGAGGATGGAACTGCAAAATCAAGTGTTTCCCTGTGCCTGATAACACAATTCTCTGTAAAGATTTAATCCTAGGGAGACATCCGAGCCTAATGCAGCTGTAGGAACAGTCCTCTGCTTAAATATCAAAGATTTCACACCTACTGCACAGTAAAAATGAAAGCCCTCCCCCTTTCTTTATAACCTGAGGACATGCAACTGCAACAGAATGCTTGAGAGCACTCTGCAAGACTCAGAACTGTGCTTACCTTTTGCTGAGCACAACCCTGCTGCTGCCACATCAGATCTGCAGCTCAGCCTCCTCTCAGCTCACACTTCTCTCCAGCACCCATCTAGCTTCCTTAGCTCTGCCATGCTTCATTAGGCTTAACTGTATCTCCATATGGAGCCCAGGAAGACCGATACTTCCACTTGCACAAAGCCTATACTGACAGATATCATGACTCCACACTGGCCTATAGACCTGTTAAGGTTTCCCATCCATGCACTAAATTAGTGTGTGTGCCATTTAGCAGGCTTATGGATTTACCCTGCTATGAAGAACACTGTCCAAGCGCAGCAGGCCTCCTGTTATCACTCATTGATTCTTTCTGCGGGGCCCCAGATCCTCTATCTGTTCACATGCAACCGAGTCCCAACCAGCTCAAACAGACTGGGTGAGCATCTGGAAGAGTATCACCGTCAGTCCGGAACCTGGTTCTCAACAACCAAGGCTTCACAAAGCCTAGTTCAACAGAGTCTTGGCCCCCAACCAAGGTCTTTAACAATAAGTTAACAAGCATCTGTAAGAAATCAACTAGGCAGAGCTCTGCATGCCTTTGGCAAGACAGCAACAGGGATCTCCCGAGATCCTTTCTAGGGATTCTGCATTGGCTGAGACACTGATCTGCATTGTAATAGTGCTGAAAGAAATCTGGAGAGCCTCAAGAAATCAAAGACTTCCACCTCCCTGCCCCAAAGATCAGCCCTGAATAAATCTTTCTTGACAGCTGGGAAAACCTAGGCTTAGGTCTTTCCTGTCCTTCCTATTTCTTGCATGCTCCCAAGCAAACCACCGCAGACCAGATGCCCTGCAGACCGCGAGTTAGGAGCTTACATACTTTGATGGTTCCGCATCTTTTGGTCTTCAAGGCTCACTTCCTGGTTAGTTTGAGCGAGCACAGTGCTACCCTACTGCACCGAACTGGGGAAAAGGGAGGAGTTTAAGAGGTGCTCAGATCCTAACGCAACACAGGCTTCTCAGATGAACAATTACTCGTCCAGCCTGTCTGCTGTAGTCCATAAAGAGGTGAATGCAGGCAAAAGATAAAACTAATACTATACTTCTCCCTGCAACTGTAATCGTTCAGTGTCTTGACAAATCCGTTGTATCTCTCCTCCCATAAAGAAAACAACTACCCCAAGTCCCCTGCTGGTTTTACAATAACTGCAGCCAGAAAGCAGCAAGTGATGGAGAAAGACTACAAGAGGTTCACAATCTGAAGAGGAAACACTAGGTCATGTTTTGGGGATACGGGTTGTGTTACAACCTATGGATCCCTCCGTAAAATTCAAAACTCAAAATGCCTTTAAAGATAATATCTTCCATCATTTTTATTATTGCACTCATGATTCTCACACATGGTAAAAGAACTCTCAAGTCCATTTGATTGTATGGTGGGGATGGTGAGAATAAAGAAACCCGCGACCTGTGCACGTGTAAACTTGCAGCACAAATAAAGAAGTAGAGTTTGCAACAAAAAATATAAAGCCAGACATTTCCTTCAGCAAGGTCAGGAAGGGAATGACTAATTCTAGGTCCCCGTCATATTCTTGCACTTCCTTTTCCTCTTCATTGCAAGCCTCATCCTGCAAGGTACTGAGCACCCACTGCTCTCAGAGACAGCGAGGGACCAAGGGGCAACACCTTGCCTGTCCAGCCCGAAAGCTCTCTGTACTGTCTGAGGGAACTCAGAGGTCTCTGAAGGAACAGAGCTCCTTTAATGAAGCAGTTTACTGCTCAGGGTGCTGTCCCTAATCCCAAAGTTCTTTTTCACATTTCTCTTCCCCTTGCCTTCCCTACCATCTCCCTTTTGTCTTACACATTGCTATTTTTGAAGCCTCAATAAAATAAAATGCATTAACTAACCTCCTGTCTCTTCCATTCCCTCCGGTACTGGCTGAGGGATGAAACAGATTAACAGCTTGTTCTCTGCAGCACTTGGACTTATTAGCAGACTAAGGGAAGGAAACAAAACACAACAAAATCAAATCCTCTGCTCTTTTGATTCAATTATTTGAGCACTTCAAGAGTTCCACTGTCCCCTCCTCCCTCTGACACACACTTCCGCAAACTGCTGCTGGGCTGGACTTTGGGGAAGAGGTTTATACAGAAAAAGTTTAAATCTGGGTAGGAGCAGGTTGCATGTCTTAGAGCTGAAGACATTATGTCTCTGCACCCTGGGAAATCGTAGCTAAGAAACCTTATTCTGTGAAATGTTCCAAATTATTAGCCTTCCACTAGAAAAAAAATTGAGTTATTTTGGCAAGGACTAGGGTCACATTTCTCTTTTCACAGACACTGCGTGAGAAAGCTGCCATGGCTCACTACTCACATTTTGTTTTTCTAAAAATCTCTTTGGGGCTCCGTCTTACTGGTTAATGTTTCCCTGTAGCAACCACACGGGGTTTCAATCATTAGTTTAAGTTCAAATATAGTATTTAGAGGGGAGACACCTGAATCCAGATTTCCACCCCACAAAAGAACATTTTTTTCTTTGTGACTCTGAGACTTTCATCTAAACCATGTTGTGCCCACTTAGAAAGTGGAGGAAAAAATATCTGCTGACCGAGTAATAGTTGTATGAGGAAAAATACCCAGGAGACCGATAAGCAACAATTGGCCATACAACAGACAGTACTGCAACAGCTACTTGGCATCAGCCAACAGCCTGGAAAGGTTTTAATCAACACTTGAAAGATGATCACGCACACATACAAGGACAAGAAGCTCCAAGTTCGGCATCTTTAAGCCAGATACAATATCCATTACTTTTGTGAACGTCCACTGAAACTCTCTGTGCCTAGTCAGAGGAGAGGTGGGGCTTTCTGGTTGGTCTTTGTCTGTTTGGTTTTGTTTGTTTAAGAGAAGTGTATTGTCACAAACAGTTTGTCAAAACCAAGAGTTTCCCATAAAAGTGATTTAGGTAAGTTTCTCCTTTTCAACGCATTCTGTGGAAACAAACCAGAGTTCTCAAAACATATCTTTCTAATAAAAAACTGCATTTAAAAATGCTTCACTTCTGCATTAAATGCATCATGAAAGGAACTGTGCCAGTTCGGGATCAGAATTTAAGAATTTTGTGTGTGTGTCCAAAAATTATTTTATGCGTAATTTGTGAAAAATCTGAGCCTGCGTTTACTCCAGTTGGGGACTGGGAAAAGGCCTTTGGAACAGGAATTTCTCATATTTGCTCTCACTTCTACCCAGACCTCCTGATCACTCCAAGATTCAGAAAACCATCTCAGAGCATCAGCCTGTAGCAGGATTTCTATAGAATGATTTATATACTTGTTCTCCTTCGATCCACTCATCTGCTGAGCTTTGCAATTTTTTACATTTTTCACTTCTCATGCTATACAGTCCCCTTAGGAAACATTCTTCAAAATACTACTTCATCACCCCTTTCTCATTACATGTTCTTAGTTACGTACCTTTTGTCTTAAAGTATCTCCTCTGAACTTACTCTCTACTGAAGAATAAGTTCAGCAGCCTCTGGGGCTCAGGATTTCTGCTCAATCTCTTGCTCAGATGACTGCATCAGAGGAGGGACTCTGCTGAGTGACAGCGACCAGAAACGAGACAAAACCATGACTACTTGTGAGAAAATAAAAAGCCATTGTGACAAGCCTGTATGCTATTTTGTAATGGAAATACTCCCCTCCTAAGGAGCAGGGGAAAGACAAAGGCATTTTCTGTTACATTTTTCTGCCTGTGAACTGACCGTTCTGAGAGCTGGATACAAATTCATTCCTTAGGCTTTGAGATTTTCCACTCAACTAGCTCTGCATAGTTAATTATACAAAGATATAACTAACTATGTATAAAATCGCGTGTTTTTCTCAGAGTCCTTTCATTTACAGTATTTAATCTTGGTCTTTCCAAAAGGAACACGAATAAGTTGGACATTACTGAAAATACTAACCTCCCTAGGATGCTTTTGAAAACGGAAACGCCACGCCTTTACAATGGAAGACTCTCAGTGCCATTGGCACTCCACTACACCTCCTGCTAGGTGTGATATAAAGCACTGCCAGGAGGAATTCTTCTACAGCACTCCTCCAGAGTAACAAGGCCAGAAATACCGTGAAGGCCTATAAATGTGTGAGGGATCCTGCAGTGCTGCAGATGGGTCCTTACCTATCTCAGAGGCACAAAGTCAGTGCCCACATGCAGCTTTCCTAATATTTGGCTCAGAGAGTCGTTTGAAAATAGAGCACATCATCTCTCCTTCCACAGCTCATCTGCTCTGAGGACCTCCACAGATAAAAAATTTAAATCTGCTCAGCCATCCCATGATGAGTGAACAAAATAGCAGGACTCCCTAAGTACCAGCAGTCTGTCTTCAGTGTCCAGCTTCTGAATCCAAAACATCTTAAAAAAAAAAAACACAACAACTTTCTACCTCCATTCTTTCGTCATGGTTATTTCTCTTCTGCTTTTTGCCAAAAGGAACTTAAAAATTCAACTAGGTTGTTTACAGTATACTCTTGAAAGTACAAATAATGAGCAGCAGACTATTATTAGCTTTCCCACCATGACCTTACTCAAAGAATACTGAAGTTATCTGAAACAGATTTCCCAGATTCACCAATTTCTCAGAATGCTGGATTAGGTCCTGTTGGTGCTGTCAGTTACCCTAACAGTACAGTTGACATTACAGCCTTGTGCTTGGTCAGGTTAGAAACACAGGCATTTGATGGCTTGCACTAAAAATGGAGGGAGATGGCTGAGAAAACCATGCATTTTTTACAAAAAATTAAATATGTCAACTATAGGAAATTGCTTAGCTGGAATGTGGCAACTTGCCACATTCTCTGAAAGTGTCTATTAAAACAGCAAGACAGCTTTATTTTAACAAGCTGCTATGAGATTGCATTTTGGAATTGTCAAAGGGAACAAAATATACGAAAACCTGCTCTGTTAAAAATACTTTGAGCCTGGAAAGTAAGTTTCCTTTTTTCATATTTTAAGCAGAAAAAAGAAAAACTTTGGTATGTTCTGCCATGATTGGGGATGAGAGATTTTCAGCTTGTTCATCAACTTCAGAGAATGCTTCCGGAGTGCTACGTACAATGCACTGAGGCACAAAATATAGGAATGAAAGATCTGTGCAAGCGTAACTGAGATTCAGCTGCCAAGTAGAAAACTGGTCACCCACAGCTCAGCTCTAGAAAAGACTCCAAAATAATTAAAAAAGAAAATGGAGTCAGCCCTTCTGCTGTCTCAAAATCAGGAGCGTTACAGTCTCAGGCAAACTTCTGAGAAGTGTAGTTGACTTACAAGTGGGCAGACGATGTAAGGGAACAGAGAGCCTAGCCCATGAGGTCCAAGACATACCTCCCATTGGGCAAGTATCTCCAACTCTCACGCAACATGCGGAGTAGGCATGTCTCACCATTAGGCAACAGTACAATGGACACAGAAATTGCAGTTATGCCTGTGGTATCCTCAGCCAAAGAATCCCTTCTCCAAACCACTCCGGATTTCCTAACGTAGAAGTACTCACACTCCTGGTGTACACACTTTACTGTTTGCAGAAGGCTAAAGATTTGTGAGATTTAATACAGTTTGAGAAATTTACTTTTATGCAATTAGGAACAAGGGAGAACAGCATTTTGTATAACAAATCACCCCAAAACACAGGAGGGACTTTCCTGCTGTGGTTTACAGGTAGCAAATCCTCTTTGAAACCCCAGGACAATCCCACTGAAGGAGTTAGTGTTGTTGCAGTGAGAATGAAGAACTAGTTGATGAAGTTTGGGTTTAACATGAGATGCGGGGAAATGCTATGAAGCAGAAGAATGGTGTTGCAGAAAGGCTTTATTTATTGTCTTTTTCTTAATTTTGTTTTAAAGTTACTGAGGCGAGCGATGTGCATAAGCTTTACTATTTGACTCTGCTATAAAATTGCTGTTCAGTTGCCGGGTTTCTCTATGTGTTGGATGAGGTTTCGTAGTGGACTAGTTCTCCTTCCTTCCTACTCCCCTGCCATTCTGCGGGGACACCAACAGGAAGAGTAGGAGTCGCCTCTACAGAGACAAAGCAGGAGGTGCTCTCTGTTCCCTAAACAGGGCAGAAACGGTTGGATCATGGTATCCAACCTGGTGTCTCCCTAAAGGAAAGACTATAGCAAGGACCAAAGTGCAACTGTTAATCTTGGGTTAGAAACTGAATTTAATGACACCAGTGGTGCTTTGTAGGAAGAATTTGATTAACTGCAAAGAACTTAAACAAGTGACTATTCTGATGGACTCTTGCTAAAGAAATCTTAAACACTCTAGTACTTGACAGAGCCTCAACTCTGCTAAACACTGATCTTACCCAGTATTGGTGCTGCTCCTACCTGAGAGCATCCAGCTCCTGCAGCCTTGGTGCTCTGCTTGCACAGGACAGAGTGTCTGGAAACCTGTGTGACCTGTTTGTCCAGCTTGGAGGNGGAGTTAAACTCAGTCAAACTCCAGCAACAATTTTTCTATTTGTAAAGCATACATGGGGAATTTATCCCCTTTCACTAGAGTTTCTCTTTTGCCTCTCCTTTATATGTTGATAAAATGAAGTATATGTTTGGTTTTACACACAGCTCAGGGCTAGCTTTAGGTCTTAAATTAGGGTTGATTTAGAGGTCCAGCAGGACCGCTCATGAAGGAAAATCCCCAGTGGGTCAGGAATCTGGGCATAGGCTTTCCAAAGGCATGAGACACAAGAGAATGTCTTGCAGCGTTTGATACAAGCCTTATTCTTCACCTAGTTTTGCCAGCTCGTTGTCACAGCACAGGCAGGCAGAAATTCTGTTTGAACTCTGCACAAATAGTTCAGCCCTTCTCAGCAGGAGCCAACAAGCAATTTAAACTCAATTTCAGATCAGCTTTATAAGAACTTGTAACACATTTTCTTTCCCAAGCTACGGCATAACAACTTGTAATCATAGAATCGTAGAATGGGTTGGGTTGGAAGGGACCTTAAAGATCACCTAGTTCCAACCCACCTGCCATGCGCAGGGACACCTTCCACTGCTGTTTTGGAACTTAGTGCTCTTTGTGTATCTCTTCTGCTGGAAGGGACTTTACCAAGTTTATTATGGATGACTGTTGAACCAGCTTCTTGCAGTGCTTCAACTCTAGCTTGCTTTTCCTGTTTAGCTGAAACACTTGTGTATGAAGCTAAGTAAAACTGACCTAGAGTTTATTTATGCTTTCAAAGGGTATATGTTCTGTGCTGGAAATGAGTACCTCTAACCAGGCTGACTCTGTACTACAATAATAACTGGAAATGAACTCTGGACCATCGGCTCCCAGCCACTCTGGGTTAGATCATGTTGCATAAATAATAGCCAAGCCTGGGGGAGGGGAACGCTCTTTCAGTGACACAGAGCAACCTGCCTTCTGCTGCAAAGGCAGATACTCTTCTAGCAGCTGCACAAAGCTTCACACCAGTGATGATACACATGAAACCAACAAACACAGCAATGGGAGAAAGAGAGAGCAAAAATCTTTTGGGTTACACAGCAGCTGAAAGGAAGGGACCAGGCTACAAAGCCAGTTACTACATAGTTTCACTTGAGCTTGAACCTTGAGACTAGAAGATAACCTGTCAGGAGTTCACTTCAGATATCCGATCTAGATAAGCAATGCTACGGCTCCATTTGTCTCATAACCATGCCATCCGTAATAGCATTGTTAAGTCCCTTCTCATCCCAGCTTCCAAACACAAAATAACATCAGGACTGCAAGCACTTTCTCTGAAATGCATCTGCCCTAGCTACTTGCCAAGAGAGGTTAGAAAAGCTGTGGCTGGTATCAGTGCTCTCTTGAATAGGTGGACTGCTTTCAGTTCCTTTTCACTAGGACTATAATGTGCTCAGTTTTCACTTTATGGAACATTAAAATCTCCCTTATTGTCTTTGGTCCTTCTGGAGAAGGAGGAAGGATAAAAGANTAGCAAGGACCAAAGTGCAACTGTTAATCTTGGGTTAGAAACTGAATTTAATGACACCAGTGGTGCTTTGTAGGAAGAATTTGATTAACTGCAAAGAACTTAAACAAGTGACTATTCTGATGGACTCTTGCTAAAGAAATCTTAAACACTCTAGTACTTGACAGAGCCTCAACTCTGCTAAACACTGATCTTACCCAGTATTGGTGCTGCTCCTACCTGAGAGCATCCAGCTCCTGCAGCCTTGGTGCTCTGCTTGCACAGGACAGAGTGTCTGGAAACCTGTGTGACCTGTTTGTCCAGCTTGGAGGCAACCCTTCCCCACTCAGGCTGTGCTGTCCTATTAAACTTTGCCTTTGAATTTAACAGTCTATGACACTGGTTTGTTTCCATGAGCTGCCTGACCCTGTTTCCCAGGGCAGCGTACAGATTACTAGCTGGAGCAAGGCAATGAAAGTGAATTACTACAAGGTAGTCTCATCTCCAAGTACAGATACTGAGTTGTATAAAATGTCTTTTCAGTCTCAAATCTAAAAAACTGCTGTATTAGCAACCAACAAATTACAGTCGAGGGAGGCTTTACTGCTAGTAGCCAAGCACCCTGAGTCGCTCGGTGCTCAGTGCTGGCTGCAGTTACAATCGCATTACTACTGTTGGGACTGTACGAACACCAAAGCTGGTATGCCAATGCTAGAAGTTCATACTTAGAGAGTAGTGATTCACCTAGTGCAGCCTCTTTAATCTCCAGCCTAGGAGACCACGCCAACAACTTCTGAACATGCCTGCCTTCAAAGCCAAGGCCTTGGGTGATCTTGTCTATGAAGGATTTCTAGTAGGATCCTAGATAATAATAAAAGAAAAAGCATTGCAGTGAAGATGACGAGGTCGGTTAGTGGTAGCTATGATGACTGAACTCCAGAGTAGCTCAGCCACATACCATAACAGGGTTGTGACGGCAGGTCTAATTGCTCAGGCCATTAAAGTCAGAACAGCCACATCTGCTGGGGCCAGTGAAGTCTGACCCCCAACTAGCAAAGTAGTTCCACTTATGTTTTACTCAGCTACGCCCTACCTCAGGAGATCAAACACATACTGATGCAGAGCTAAGAACTGTACTTAACACATCTCTAGAGACTACAAAGGGAACCTTCCACTGCTGTTTTGGAACTTAGTGCTCTTTGTGTATCTCTTCTGCTGGAAGGGACTTTACCAAGTTTATTATGGATGACTGTTGAACCAGCTTCTTGCAGTGCTTCAACTCTAGCTTGCTTTTCCTGTTTAGCTGAAACACTTGTGTATGAAGCTAAGTAAAACTGACCTAGAGTTTATTTATGCTTTCAAAGGGTATATGTTCTGTGCTGGAAATGAGTACCTCTAACCAGGCTGACTCTGTACTACAATAATAACTGGAAATGAACTCTGGACCATCGGCTCCCAGCCACTCTGGGTTAGATCATGTTGCATAAATAATAGCCAAGCCTGGGGGAGGGGAACGCTCTTTCAGTGACACAGAGCAACCTGCCTTCTGCTGCAAAGGCAGATACTCTTCTAGCAGCTGCACAAAGCTTCACACCAGTGATGATACACATGAAACCAACAAACACAGCAATGGGAGAAAGAGAGAGCAAAAATCTTTTGGGTTACACAGCAGCTGAAAGGAAGGGACCAGGCTACAAAGCCAGTTACTACATAGTTTCACTTGAGCTTGAACCTTGAGACTAGCAGATAACCTGTCAGGAGTTCACTTCAGATATCCGATCTAGATAAGCAATGCTACGGCTCCATTTGTCTCATAACCATGCCATCCGTAATAGCATTGTTAAGTCCCTTCTCATCCCAGCTTCCAAACACAAAATAACATCAGGACTGCAAGCACTTTCTCTGAAATGCATCTGCCCTAGCTACTTGCCAAGAGAGGTTAGAAAAGCTGTGGCTGGTATCAGTGCTCTCTTGAATAGGTGGACTGCTTTCAGTTCCTTTTCACTAGGACTATAATGTGCTCAGTTTTCACTTTATGGAACATTAAAATCTCCCTTATTGTCTTTGGTCCTTCTGGAGAAGGAGGAAGGATAAAAGAGCATGGGTAGGCAGTCCTCCCTCTTATTGCAGGGAGGGAATTGTAGAGGAGTACACAACTTCTCACCCCAATTGTTCATTCTGAGGAGCCTTTCAAAACATGCTGACACATCCAGTGTATCTACACAATGAGACTGTAAATTAGTCTTTTCCTTCACAAAAGGCTCATGACAAATGACAATTCTCAAGGAGATACAATGACCTGCTAAATTGTCTATTGGTCTCTTGGGGGGTTTCCAGGACCTCCCTGAACATCATTTCCTAAAGTCAAACATCTGCACTTACCCGCTGAAAGAATGCACGGCTTGGGCGATGGCAGAGTCACTTTCCTACATGCTATTCTTGATTCCTAACTGCACTAATAGTTCATTATCAGCCTCAGTAAAAGGTTCAAGCCAAGCTCTTAAAAGGGCAGAGAGGGACCTTAATAATAATTGGACTTAAAAACATTCCTGGAATAATTTCAGTGGCAGAGATTTTAAAGCTAGGTGTGAACAAACGAAATCGTTATACAAACAGTGAGTATTATTTAGGTCATGGGTAGCAGTAGTTGCATATTATGGGGGCATGGATGAGAGCATCATGCAAGAAATTTCTTGCCACATGTGTGACTCAAAAGGAAGAAACACAAATAGGAGTTGGGTCTGGATGCTATGAAGGGCCTGAAAGAGCTGGAGGAGCAAAGCTGATATACAAAGAGAGGAACAAGGAAGAAGTAATAGAGGAAGGTCAAGAGCAAGAGGCAGGCTTTGAGAGGTGAAATAGCTCTGATGGTATGCTATCACTGTCAAGGTATTATGCCTATTTACTGTAGTATTGGCCCCATATGTGATGCTAGCAAAGTAAGTTATAAGCCCTTGTCACATGGTCTTGTAATATTGACAAGAGCTCTTTGTCCTCATGCAGTGGTGTAGAGAAGCAGCAAGTTGCAACTTTCGATCTGAAGCATCGGCCTTTTGAGTACAGGACACTTTTTGTACAAATGAGTAAAGTTTTTTATAGGTTGGAGACCAGTAGTGGCAGAATAGCAGGAAACAGGACTTGAGCAGAGGCAAGCTGGTATCGTCCTGTGCTGGGGCCTTCTCACAAAGAATGTGAGCAGAACTGGAAAAAAGTAATGTTGCTGAAACATGCACCCAACGAGATTAAAGAAGGGATATCTTATAGCTGTAAAAATGTCACCGCCGTCAGGGACAGGTGAAATAAGGCAGAGAAAGAATACCTCTGTTTTAAAAATATCCACTTTCTCTGTTTATTATCCTTTGCTGTTTTGAGTGTTGTTTTTTCACTACCTTGCCCATTCAGAAGGTTTCTTACCTCACACAGACCAAGTCTGAAAACAGTACAACTGCACTTCTGTTTAACTAGCTGGAGCTTCAAGTGAGGGTCAAGGCCACACTGTTTAAGGTATTCAACCTTGAAAGGCACTTATAAAAGAACTGAGTCAGCAGAGACTAGAGCTAAATTCAGCTCTTACCCTAGTTTTAAACTGTTTCAGCACAGTTACATTCAGTTTCTACTATAGCAAAGGAAAGTGGGCTCACATAACCAAACATTCGTCTAATGTCAACTGGATAACCCCAAGGAACCCAAGGGGGTTCCTAAGTTAAAGCCAGCTGTACTCTTTGCTGCAGATATGTCACTTACATGATACCTTTAGCAGACCAAGTATTCCATCAAGTGATACGGCTGTAAATAATTTACCAGCAACCCCATAACACTTGATTAAAACCTACTGAAAGAAGATCTAATTAAATTGCCTCTGAAAGAACAGATAATGATATGATGGCTGCCTAAAAGGCAGATGGCAAGTAGAAGCTCATCAGAACATGAGAAAATAATTTAGAAGAAAGTACCTTTATCTGTATTGAGTTGTAGTGATCTCCACCTGTCTGATGCTGGCTGTTCTGGAGGTCATTCCTTCATTCTGCCTCTGGCCATCTGAAGTGACAGCAGGAGTACTGGCTGTCCTCGTGAGTGGCATTTGGGCACCTGCAGAGTAAGTACCTAATCTCTTAGGCAGCCAGGTTAGAAAGTGTCTACTGAATCTTTTAGTGATGAGCAGCAGGTGAAAGTTAGGAACTGTGTGAGTCAGAACTGGCAGGCTTTTTCATAAAGGCTGCATAGAGGACTGTTGGTAGCAACTGAGCCATTAATGAGTACAGTGCTTGCTAGCAATACTATAAAACTTTGCAAGGCCATTAGTCTTAAAGCTGTGCATCTGCTGTACTGTGAAAGATACATCTTATGGATTAAATAATAGTTGGAAAATACATCCTAGGAACATAATAACTACCTTGCCACAAATCATATGTGCTTTAAGATAAAGGAACACAGCTCACAGCAGATGTTCCCCCTGTCTTTCAACCTTTGAGGAAGAGAAGAGCTGTTTCTTACCTCACACCTAAGAGACATGTACATAAACCTAACATCAGGGAGATAAGTATAAATCTACAGTAGCCCCAAAGCTGAAATGCATATCACCCAGTTCAAGGTTTTGCTTGGAAACTAAAAACTTACTGAAGAAGATACAGACTTTTGTACTCTGTAGAATGAAGTAAAATTCACAAAAAGGGCAAGAACCACGTGCATGCTGCTTTAACGCTACTATCTGTTTCCAGTAAGGTAGACCCAAAAAATAAGGCATTTATTTTCCATCAGCCCAGGTCAGGATCAAGGCTCATCTCTTAAAGATGCGCCTCTCTTCTCATTCTCATGTCTCCATGAGTTTCACTGCTTAGGTCTCTCAGCTGCCATTAAAGAGGAGTGATGTTATAATCTTAATAAATACGGCCTGTAGCATGTTACAGACGACTGCAGGCTGCACTGCTGGTATGTCACAATACAGGCCCTAAATCCTCTTGTACAAATAGGTCAAACTTGGACAGCCAGGCAGCAGCAGACACGCTGTGGAGTTTCACAAGAGATAAATACCCAGGTCTAGAACTCGTGCTTATTTCTGGCTGGGATAAATGGATACACATCTCCAGGCTGGGTCCCTGTCACTGGGCACAGTAAAACTCAGATGAAATTTTTAGTAGCAGAACAAAGTTATGGTACATGAAATCCTTTCATGAAAAGGGTTTGAGCCTTCCTGAGTGAAAGTATGTGTTGTGTCACCAGTATGATGGGTTAAGGAGGGGTGATCTGACAGTATTAAGTGCTGTTGTTCTCATTTTACAAATAATTGCCCAAGAGACTTGGAAAGCTCATGAGAACTGAACCATCCCTCCTGAGCTGGGACACTAGCCACTTGTCAACCTGCCTCTTTCTGCCCATCGCTCACTCAGCCTCAGCATTTAAGCTGTGAACGGTCTCATCATTGTTTTGCAACCTCAGAAGAAGACAGACAACAGTAAGTTTCAGCTTAGTATCTAAGCTTGTCTATCCCAGTTGGGATAAGAGAATCTATTGCTTAGAGACAGGCTTTCAAAGTAATTAAATGTGATTCTTGTGCTGATACATGAGATCAAAGCAGCAAAGCTACGTTATCCACACTGTTCTCACAGAAGCTACAATCTTGCAGTCAGCTACATCGGGATTGGGTGCATGCAGATTTTTGTTACAGAGAAATCCTTAGACAATCTCACACTTCAAAAATGAACACTGCAAAACTCAGCCCTCTCTTTGGTGGTTCTCACAACTGCTGCTGTGCAGGTTAACTTGTACCTTTCCCAGAATGTTTATCATTTCAGGACAGGAAGGTCATGCACTTTAGAAAGTCTTATCCTTAGACAGCAACCATCTGCGCAGCAGCAGGGAAACCATACTACACTCTCCTGTGAACAGAAGGCGCTTTGGACTATTTAATGTGCCAATACTGCAAAAAGAGGTGATACCAGAACTACTTAGAGGAAAAACTCTCAAATATTTTTTTTTTCCAAAGAAATGAGCTTTCTTTCTGATAAATTTCAAAATCCCTCATACATCAAGGTGGCTCTCCAATTTTCCCCATATCCTCTGCCCCAAACTTCAAGGCCAGCTAAATCCCAGAGCCACAGCTACTTGCATTAAGGGGCTGAAGGCTCAGCATTTAGAAGAACTGTAAAGAATTCCAGCAATGCGGAGACTTGCAGTGCTTGCTGATGCTGTTCCCATACCACAGAGGCTTTGTCAGGAAAGCTGACAAAGACCATGCTGCTAACCCACCCTGCAAAATACAGTTTGAATGCGAAGACTTTATTCTTTGCAGTATAAAGGAGTCCTGCCTGGTATGGAAGAGACCTCACACCAGGCTGCTCTTGTCAGGGACACAGGAAGACAGAAAGGGCTGAGCCAGCCTATTTATGTAGAGGATCCATGAGGAGTGAAGGGGAGGGGCGGGGATCAGACTGCATTTCCTCATGTGTTTCCCCTTCTCCCCGAACCTTGGCTTTGCAGCTGCAGGAAAAATCAAGCCAGAACTGTGCAAAATTGCTGAGTCAGGCTATCGCTGTGGGGCCTCAGAGAGGCAGCCCACAACACTTCAGCCAGAGGACAAAGCCTTGTGACAAGGCAGAAAGCTGAGCAGCTGGAAAGACACTGCAGGGTAGGGACAGTGAAGGGGTATGAGGCACCCACTGCAGGATTCCCTAGGCTGAAGGTACTTAGTGGAACTGTGCCTGGAAAAGATTAAGAACCAGAAGCATTTTGCATTAAGAGAGCTGGACAGAGGATGCAGGATAACCCTAGTAGAAAGATTTAGCTAGTCCTGGCTAAGTTAGCATAACTAAATGTGGCCAAAAATGAGCATGGGTGCGTGTGTGAGCTCCCCAGGAGCCTGCTCAAAGCTCTCCTGACATACAGCAGCAGTATCTGCCCCACGCAGTTAGGTCAGTGTTGCCACAGACTTCAAGCTCCCGCATCAGCACTTCCAGTCTCTCTGGTAAGGGGTCTGCCTTTAGCCCTGCAAGGAAGAGGCAGCATTCTGGTCAGAACTCAGCTGCCTTAATCAAACCCCTCAACTCAGTGAGGTGAGGGGTTAAGAAAACCAGCCTCTGAAGCTAGACAGGTAACAGGCATCTTACATCCCTTCTCTTCCCGAAGACCTGTACATCAGCAGTGTGTTAACCCTGAAGAACATCTGCAACAGTGGGTGGCCAGTGTGTTTCAGAGCTCCTACTGCTCAATTCCTGCAGGATCGGGCATGCCACCACAGAGACACTTGAGCCACCAGCACTGGCTGATGCTTCCTCTCCTCTGTTTTCCTCACCCCTCCCCACCCCTTTCCAAACAGCTCCTAGTTGCTCCACTGCATCACAAAGTTTACTACCACAGCAACAATCAAAGTAATTTCTGTACACAGCTTTAAGAAGGAATACCTTGTAGTTGTCAGCTCTGCGTTCTCCTCCCTGTGCTGCCACAAAAAACTGGGTGCCTCAAAGCCAGATGTTAAGTCTCTCTCCACTCACCCTTCTTAGCACAACAGCTCAAAAGGACACTGAAAAATCTGTTAGCAAAATGCTACAGACAGGATCTGCTCCTTTGTTAAGGAACACGGCAAATGCAGTTGGACTGAACTACAGTGAGGAGCTGCAAGGAGCCCTCTAACTGCAGATTTCAGCTGAGAGCAGTGCTGCATCACCACTGCATTGCTGCTGCCAAAGTACTCATTTCTCACTCGCATGAAGGGACAGATGCTGCTACCTTCAGTTTGAAATCTTACGTTGTGAGGTATCCATTAACTTCAAAGCTCTTCGCCTCAGACCACAAGTTAGTCATTCTTGGCAACTGAGGCAATTTGAATAACATAGTATTAAAAAAAAAAAAATGAAAGAACACATCAGTGGAACTGGAGCATACCTTGGCAGCAGAATGGTGTTGTAGATTTAGTTTCCATAAGAAACAAAAACTAAACATTAATGTCACCCTAGTAGAAGTATCCAGCTAGCTTGTGCTAAGTTAGCTATGCTCCAGTTATAGATTGGCAGGTGATAACAGATGAGGCCCATTTAGTTAGATGTAAATAGGTAATTATAGAGGTGCATTCAACATCATTATTAAAAATATCTTCCCCAAAAGTAGGATATTATTTCCTACAAATGCTGCCTGAGCACAAATCTAGCCAGTGTTTCAGTGCAGCAGCTAAAGACCTGGGCTTACAGCAGCTCTCTTTTCTCCCTCCAAACATTAGTTCCCATAGACTCCACTGAAGTCACTAGCCATGAGTGTAAATAGCCCAGGGATCTAGGGTGCACTGAGAGGTGTCCCGCAGAAACTCTGCCTCATTCTATCCATAAGAAATGCCCCCAACACAACAGTGCTTAAATCAGGCCTGTAGCAGTCAGCCAGTGGTTCTACAAATATTGCGTTTGACCCACAAAGACCAAACCAGTTTTAACACACATAATATCCTGGCTTAATACAAATGGGGTGGACTAGCCCTTTGATATCCACTTTGGGGTTTCTCCCAGCTTAGTTGAGTGAGCAAATGCTAAAAGTCTTTGGTATTTATGCTCACCTTGCCTTACTTCAACACTATGGCCGCCAAATCTCCCCAGATGGATCAGTCTCATGGTAACAATATCTGTGTATTTCAGTCAGTTGTTTCCTTAAAACAAGGGAGAATAGACAAGGGCATAGGTTCCAGAATCTACTAAAATGAGGGGGAAAAAAACACTGCATATGACCTGCACCTGCAGTAAGAGAGTCTGATACTACTAGCTGGTGCTGGTCTGAGGCACTCAGAACTGTCTCTATGGAAATTGTGGGAGAGTTAAAGTTAAAAGTATTCTTAAGAAATGTTTTACTTTCTGGAAAGTTTCAGTTTTGATCAGAAAGACAAAGGGCTTGTAAACCGAAATGTTCTGCTTGGCACATGAAGAACAGTTTTTAAGGGGGAGATGTCTACTGAAGTCAGGAAGCTTTAAGCAACAAAAACTACTTCTGCTTATTTCAGTGGAGCTATGCAACTGTATCCTAAAGCAGGATTGTGTCCTCTAGCTTGCTCTAAAGTTAAAAAGCAGAAAACACTGCTCTGGAAGATTAAAATTGTTGCCAGTAATCTCTCCAGGCTTTAAGGATGGGTAGAGCAACAGGTGTGGAGAGGTTCTCCTACAGCACTACAAGCTAGCCTAAGGGGCAGTGACACACACCTTCCAGTAACTGCACTTACTGACAGATCCATTTACCTCCCCTATCTGCTGTCTTCTAGTGGTAATGCCTGGTTGAAGTTCTCAATCTGGAAAACATATTAATTATATCCTCTTTCCAGTTTATTCAGCATCATTAATAACTAAAAATAAAACCTCACACTGGAATCTGCAAGCCTCAACAATAGCCTCCACACACAGCAGCAATGAGAAGCTCAAGTCTTCCTTTCTAAATTTAGATTGCTTCAAAGAGAAGTGAAAGTTCTTTGATAAATCAACAAACCCATGTTTTAGAAGCACATAATGAGAGCAGAACTGGGCATCCTGGTCAGTGGTTTGTTTCGCACTGTGATGGGCCAGGGCATCCTTTATCTCTGTCTAAAGGAAGGGTTCAGAAGACGACATACTCACAGAAAAAAAATTTACATGGTTTATACTGGAAATATAATTTTAAGCATAACCATTCCCTAAATTTGGTGTGTCACATGACCTCTTGTGTTAAGTGTTCCTATTTATGAAAAAGAACAGGTGATAAATTTGTGTACCACCATGCTGACTCATAGCTGTAACTCTGTCACACATATGCAGCGGTAACACTAACGGGGGGTTTTCTCCTGTAACATGCAGTTAATAGCTAGCATTTGAACTAGAGCAGCAAACCCAGTTCTGCTCAGGTGGTATCTGTGCAAGCTTGGTCACATCCACGAGTTTAGCCAGATACAGCTGAGGTTCAAGTTGAGCTACTTCACTGATTAGATCAATAAATATTAGAACATGTATGCAGAGACTTCGTGATTGTCTAGCACGAAAGACTGTGGGTTCCTGTTGGTGTGTGTAGGCACGAACATAGAGAGGTCTCACCTCTAGGCTCTGCTGAACTTCTTTATCAGACTTCAGTTGCTGAAAATGGTCTCCAAGCTGACTGCGTAATGATGAGCAGGAATAATTCTAACATAATCCAGTGACCACATAAACAGACTTATAGAGACAAAGGCAGCACAAACCCTTACCTCCTTTCCTGCTTCCCATTCAGGTCATCGCAGAATCCAACCCAAGGCGAGAAGCACATACAGACCTTGACAGAAAAGTGAAGAGAGGCCCTTGTTGTATCTTCATCTTGATGATAACCTTGAAACTCCAGGTAAGTTAAAACACTGCTGCTGACTTTTTGTGTCAACATTTGTACAAAATTAATAGTAGGAGATCAGGTAAATTCCACTGAAATGTGCAAATTCTGATCATATACAGAGACACATTGTCACTAAGAAAAGATGATGCCTACAGACTTGATAATAATACTTGGTTCTCCCTCCTTCCAAGCCAAAGAGAATCTCTGTTGAAGCCTATCTTATAAAAACAAGCACACAAATTTAGGAAAAAGGAAAGAGTCCTGCAAAAAAGATGACACCTTTAAGAAAAACAAATGTGCTGCATATATGCAAACAGTAAGATGAAGTAAGAGACTTTCTTCTCTTACATAAGACCTGCTGGAAAAGGAAGTCTTCAGCTCAACAAGCCTCATAAACATGTGGCTGCAGGTTGCAGTTTGATCTGAAAAATTCACTGCTCCCACTACTTCCAATTTACAAAGACACAGTCTTCCTTTCCTTATGCGTACCACATGCCCAGCTTCCACTCTGCAAGTTTGGACGATTACAGTTCCTCTTGCTCTCCTCCCATGCCTCCCCGCATTTTCAAAACATTTGTTCCTGCTTAGAGATTGCTTGGTAAGAGATAAGCCTTTTCTAGCCAAATTGCCAAATGAATCGAGATAACGCCAAGGCAAGTTCAAACCTATCTAATCCACAGGTATCATTCAGCCAATGTGCAAGACTGATTTGTGGAGCAGTGGACTCATTTGTGACACAGCACAGCTGGAGTCAGGCTTACCAATCTGGCGTTATATTTTCTGGAGGTGCTGAACAGAAGACCTTCGTGAGGAAGAGGTCAAAGTGATCTTTGTACATGGGGCCAAGAGCATCTCTATCGCAGACATAGTTCAGCCAAAGAGCAGGGAGGACAGTTTTTCCTGAAGAGCAGGCAGATCTTAGCAATGTGTGCTACTGCCCCACACTGACACTCCCACCATAACCCATTTGGAGGCAGTTTCCATGCCAGAAACACTGCAGTTAGCTCTTACCATGTAAGAGACAAGGTAGAAAGAAAACACATCTGCAGTCTAAATACACTCTAGGTCTCCATTCAGCCTGGTCCTACCACATGATCGCTGCGGTTTAAAGGGACGGGGGGGAGGGAAGTGGCCCGCTTACTCTGGTAATTCCCAGAGTTTACCAAACCAGGTATGCTGTTTCCAGCAGAAAAGATTGAGAAACCACAGGAACCCTCCCTGCAGCCCGCACATAGGACTGCGTTCTCCTTCTCACCTCCAACAGGCTTGCTTGAGCTGCCATGTTAGACGTTTCATGTGCTTGACTACAGATGTCACATCTAGTCCCATTATCAGCTACCTAGCCAGAGAAATGAATCCAGAAAGATACTGCTTTTACAAAGAAACATGGCTAAAAATAATATGCTTCTGATTTTGCAAAACCAATTTAAGAGTCATGCAAGAGATTAGCATAGGGACAGAGTTTAAGACTGTCACAGTTGTTTCTTTCCAAGGACAGTTGGAGCCACATTGGATGTTTACCACATGGCAAGACATTTTTGTTGTCTTATGTATGGGTTAAAATTACCATTATTTTCCATTTCAGTTTTATAGTTGACTTCAGAAGTGAGTAAACCTGCTAGGACAGAACTGAAAGTAAGCTATATACCAAAGTGTTGGGTAAAAAGAAAAACAGTTAAGCACCTATTTGCCAGAACATATAAAATTAAAAAAAAAACCAAAACGCAGCAAGACCTTGTGGCATCAGAGAACCTACTCTGCTAATAACCAAACTAACACAATCTACTTTCCACTGCAGGGAAATTCCCTGCCCTTCTAAGAAATGGCCTTCCTAAATGTGAAACAGGGTCAGCTCACGTAACACATCTACACTCAACACATTATTTGCAAGCAAATCCCATAGCCCTTTCTTCCCCCCTCCTTCTTTCTGTATTACAGAAAGTTATCCCTGCACTCACTGGAGCTACCATGAGTGGTTATCTTTACCTGTCAGGTCCCAGTTTGAGATCTTTATCTACTGTGTCCTTTATTTTGAGAAGACTGTATACACAAGAGGAAGGACTTAAAGCATTTCAGTAAATTGGGGAGGACGTAAGCGAATACCTTTAGCTAGGTTGATGTTCTCGTCTTGGAAGCACACACACATTATGAATCACGTGGTACACATGACAGCTATTCAAGCTGTGAACAGGCACAGAGCAAAGTGGTGCCAAGAGGACCAAGCTAGCATGTCTAGTGTAAAAAACAGAACACCACAAGCATTCAGGCGAATTTGCAGTGGTGTTTTAGGCTGTTGATTCCATTCACATTACAAACACTTTCAGAACTTTATTTCAGGGCTGTGCTAACCTTGGGATTAGAAATGGCAGTGAGCACGCACTGCTGTCTGACCTGTGCCGGTATGGAGTTCAGAGAGCCATGATCTCTACCACCCAGAGATCCATCACAGGCACTGGAGATCTCTGAGCTCCCAGCTTCTGGTTAAACACTGACTCTTGAGGAGTTACCTACAGTCTGCACAGACCTGCACCCCACAACGGGAGCATCAGTAACACTGGCTTTCTGCAACGTCAGAGCACCCGTCTCTACAGATGCGATCTGATAGGCAAACGCACAGGACCACACATGCGTTTCTGACACATTAACCAAGGCACAGTAATTACACCGCCTAACGCCACAGGCAGGCCACCTGGTACTTGAGACAACACCACAGCCCACCACCCTCTGGTACACCATGGGAAATTACGACTTGAGGGTCTGTGTTTACTTCCCTATCTCCTACAGTCTGGTTCTCTGCTCGGTCTGTAGACAAACCCACTCCCGACTGGCACAGAGAGTTAAGCGCAAGACTTGGGCTGTGCTTGACAGCATGTATTTTGGTACAGGCAACTGAACAGAGCAAAGGGCACGGAGTCTATATCCATGCCCATAGCTTCACGTGCTGGCAGAGATCCAGTGCTTGGTTGAATTCCCAGAGAAATCATATACTGGACCTGAAAGAATTTTTTCAGCTATTTTCTGATCACAAGTTCTATGATAATCAGTGAATGCAGCACCCATCTCTTTAAGCAGATAAACATTTAAGAGGAATGCATGCACACACTTGACAACTATCACTAGAAACAGCTTTTGTTGCTTTAAGAAGAACCTGAAGATGACGGCATGCCTTCATCCTTTGTGAATAAAGGTTTCCTTTTAAACAGGTCCACCAGCAAACTACTGATGATCATTTTCCAAAATGATGCTGATTGACATTGTTTGAGCATTAAAAAGGCTGCCAGTAGGGTTGCCAAAAAGCCTCCACAACTATTGTTTTATAAAGAATACCCTTTTGAACACTATTTGTAGGTGGCAGGAGGAAAAAAGAGTGCTACAAATTTGGAAAAAAAACCCCAAAACAAAACACCCCACAAAACAAACAAGCAAAAAAACCACAAAAAAGGCAGAGGAAAGGAAAAGGAAGAATTATAGATTTCCAAGAGGTTGTGCCAAAAGCTACCACCTATTGTTTCACATTTTTTTTCCCAACCTTCATTCTCATGTGATGTTTTTTGCAGCATATACGGTTGTTACAGTTCTGCTGTTGAAATGATCTTTCTTCCTGAAGGCCTAATGCTCTAGCCCCACAGCCTCCAGTATCAGACTGGGGAAAAGGACCATTAGCCTTTACATTAAACTCCTACCAAAGAAGGGGCGGGGGGGTGAGGGGGTATTGTTAGAGCAACACTACCTGCACACAAGGTAAAGGAAATGGTTTTTAAGTATCTAAAGGTCAAATGAACTAAGCCAAAATAAATCTACATAGCCTTTCTACTTACGCAGACTCGTGTACAGATGCAGCCCTTCTTTGAAGGCATCACAACCACACACTTTGTGCTTAAAGAGTTTCATATAATCTTTCTAAACAGCAAAACATCTCTCCAACCCGGACCATGATGCTGCTTGCCAGCCACACCAACGGAGTGAAAAGGAGAATGGGATCAGATCAGTGAAACCGAGCCAGGGACAGAGAGACAGGCCTGGAGCTGAGGGCAGGAACCGTCAGAAGCAAACACCAAAAACCTGAGGGAAAAGGTGAGTATCCAGCTTCCCAGGACACCCGATGCGCAGACCCACCTCCTGCCAGGGAGCCTCAGGCCACCCCTGGTCCCCGCCTCCCATCGCATCTCCCTCCCCAGTGTCATCCGGAGCCAGACACAGGCCCCACTGCCGCGAGTGGGGAGGGGGAGCACGACCAACGCGCAGCTCCCCGCGAACCCGTCTGACAGCCCGGGGCCCCGGGACGCGGCACCCCGGGGCCTGCCCAGGGGTTCCCCCGCACCTGTCCTCCCCCGCCCGCGCTCCGGCCGCGCCCTCGCCTCTCCTTCAGCACCGCGCTCCGCGGGACGCCCTGTCAGCGGCGGCGGGCTGGGGGGGCACTGCCGCAGCCAGCCTGTCCCCACCGCCCGGCCGGGGAGGGACCGACCCCTACTGACAGGGCTGCAGCGGGGCTGGGGGGCCCTTCCCGCCTCCCCTTCCCCTATATCCCCACAGCCTCTCTACCCGGGGTCCCTCCCCGCCACGGCCCAGGCACCAGCGAGGGCGCGCAGCCCCCTCGGTGATGAGANCTTCCTCTCCAGCATGCCGGCGGCTCGCAGGGCAGCCGCTCTATCCATTCCTCGGCATCAGGGAGGCCGGGGAGGAGAGGCGGCGGCGGGGGGAGCAGCAGGGAAGGCGAGCAGCCGGCGGTTCGCTCCGCCCCGCCTCTCCTCTCCGGGCAATTACCGCGCATTAACATATGCACGGCGGCGGAGCACCGCGGCCAACCCGCGCAGGCGGCGGCTGCTCCGCGAGAGGGCGCGGCGGCCGCTCCGCCTCCCCGCCTCAGCCTCTCTCCGCCCGCCTCAGCGCCTGTCGCCGGCCTCCCGCCCTCAGCGCCCGCCTCAGGGGCTGCCTCCCGCCCCCAGCGCCCGCCTCAGCCCCTCAGCGCCAGCTTGAGCATCTCAGCGCCCGCCTCAGCCTCTCATCTCCCGCCCTCAGCGCCTGCCTCAAGGGCTGCCTCCGCCCCTCAGCGCCCGCCTCAGCCCCTCAGCGTCCGCCTCAAGGGCTGCCTCCCGCCCTCAGCGCCCGCCTCAGCCCCTCANTTCCCCTATATCCCCACAGCCTCTCTACCCGGGGTCCCTCCCCGCCACGGCCCAGGCACCAGCGAGGGCGCGCAGCCCCCTCGGTGATGAGAACGGGCGCCGGGAGAGGGGGACAGGCACCGGCGACCCCCGTGAGGGGGCAGGCCTCAGCCCGCAGGTGTGAGGAACAGGGAGCGGGGCTCCCCTCCGACCCCGCCGCGGCTGCCGAGCCCCGTACCTCCAGGGTGCGGATCTCCTGCTGGGTGAGGTCGTTGGACGCGGCGCACTTCGTGCGGAGCCCGCGCAGGTTGGAGAGCGAGATGTCGATGAGGTCCTGCAGCAGCCCGCACTGCTGCAGCGTGCTCCGCACGGCCGGCAAGCCCCGCGCCGCCGCGCCCGACCGGGGCCCCGCGCCGCC